>CM060884.1:76097195-76174695 GCA_030762935.1 Hymenopus coronatus
CTACATGTAACACACTGCTACATCTGTCTGATGTAATGACACGTGAAACTAAGCTGTTCCTCACGCTGGTGCTCACTGCACACTCACATATACAAGTAAGCTATGTATACAGAAAGACACAAATATTTCACAGGACGTATTTTGTTTAGAAGCCCGCTGCACCCAAAAAATGAACCTTTACTTCCTCTACAACGATCGATATTTAAAGTAAATAAAAAAATCTGATGTGTTCTACTCACATGACTTTCTCTACATCTCTGCAACAAATTATTGTTAAAAAGCTTATGCTTCTATTTACTTCATGCTAATCCAGAAACATTAACAGAAATACTCTTATTACTTGCTTCCCTGTAAGTAGAAGTGAAACAAGGGAGTACCATAGGTTAAAGTGATAGTCAAAAGCTGGTTGCTATGTGACTGAAGTTCCTTTGTTTGTATGGACATAAGTTAACAAATTCCTATATGAGAAAAGTATGTTTTTCTAAGGTGAAACCAAAAAAAAAAAAAAAAAAATCTCAAAAACGATCAACTCCACGAAAAAAATCTATATTACATGAATTGTGTGTTTTAAAGTGCTCTACATTTTTTGTGGTAAGTATGTTTTTGTCCATCTTTTATGGTTTAGCAGTTATGCAAAATTACGTAAAATTCATCCAGAATAAAGCAGTCTTCAGAGGCTATTCCCAGAAAATTCAAAATACACATTTTATTAGTCAGGTAAATATCTTTAATATACTATATTATAATCAAAATCTTTAGAGCCATTTTTCAGAAAATCAATATTTTCGAAAAAAGTTCCATGTAAAAGATAGTTGGGGTGGGGGATTTTCTTGAAAATATTCGTGTCGCATCCTTGGAAAAGTTTGGTATTTAACGACCTTTTCGTTTTTGAGATATGCTGTCCACAGACACACAGACCTTTTTCTGAAAATGCTTTTTTTGGATGCAGGAGGACTCAAAAATGTTTTTCCGGTGAAATCTCGGTATCGAATTTTTGGGTGGAATGCAATACATTCTCTATACACTATGTAAATAGTACGTATAGAGAAAGTAATAGTTGCATTCCACTCAAAACTTTGATACGTCATTTCACCGGGAATTTATGTTTGGAAGGCCATTTGCGAGACTTTCTCTACCTCTCTGTAACAAACTATTTTAAAAAACTTAAGCTTCTATCTGCTTCATGATAATCGAGATAAACATTAGCAGAAAAGCTTTCTTGTAAGTACAAGGAAAATAAGGGTATACACTTGGCTAAAACGATAATTTCCAGGTGATTGAAATCCGTTTCTATGCATTGCCAGGAGTCTACAAATTCCCGTATATGAAAAGTTTAAGTAGGTATTTTAAAACTGAAACCAATAATAAGGAATATCTTAAAATGGCAAACTCCACGAAAAGGTGTATAGAATATAAATTATGTGTTTCAACGAGCTGTATATATTTTATGTAGCAAGTTTTTTCTATCTCTTACGGTTTACTAGTTATTCAAAATCCACCAAAATCCAAACCAAATAAAGAGGTTTTCAGAAGCTAGTTCAAGAAAATTGAACAAACATTTTTTATTTATCGTGTAAATATTCTTAATATTTTTAATCACCCTCCGTGGTGTAATGGTTACCATGCTAACTTCATATACCCAAGGTCGCGGGTTCAAACCCGGCGGAGGACGATGGATTTTTTCGGGCATAAAAATCTTTAGCATGACTTCCTTCGGAAGGGAAGTAAAGCCGCTGGTCTCGTGTCGTAGATTTTCGGCACGTAAAAGAACCTCAAGCCTGATAGAGAGGCCTCTGAGCAAAATTAAGTGGTCTTTCACGCCCAGTATAGAATGGGACGCTGAGAACCACAGCAGTTAAAGAGCGTCCAAAATAAAACGCCATTTCATTTATGGTATTTTAATCAAAATCGTTAGAGCAATTTTTGACAAAATTAAAATGTTCGAAAATGTTTCCATGTAAATGGTAGTTCGGGGAGGGGGGGTTTCTTAAAAATCTTCATGTCGCATCTTTGGAAGGTGATTCTTATATACCAAGTTTGATATCTTACCGACTTTTCGTGTTTGAGTTTTCTTGTTCACAGTCACTCTCAGACCTTTTTCTAAAAATGCTTTTCTTTTAATACAGGGTACCCGTAAAGGTCTATTTCAGGTGAAATCTCGGTATGAAATTTTTGGGTGATATGCAATGCCTTCTCTGAACACTATGTACATAGTACGTTTAGAGAGAGTAAAACAGAACACATGCCTATCTTCCAAAAATAATCAAATTTGCTTGAAATTCGATTTTAGGGGTATTTAACATCGTTAGTTTGCTTAACTATACTTCAAGTACAACTTCATACTACACAGATTCACTTTACACACTCACTGGTCCTAATTACTTGCTTGTTTGTTTGTCAGGGACTGGAAGAAGCTGAAACGGAATGATGGGTACGAACCGTCGGCAGCGACGATCTATCGTCTGTTTGCTACTTCCCTAGCTCTGGTTTCCAATTGACGGCGCACTTCCTACCCAAGAAAGGGAGAAATCAATTTACCCCACAAGGGTCTGGAAGGATGGGAACCTGCGTGAAGCCTATTTTACACTGCCGGTTTGCCCGGAACCTTCATCCTTTACCCCGAACGTGTTCCTCGGTGGCGCTGCAGGATTTGTTGTTAATCGTTCTCTCGTGTCGCCCGCAGCGCACTGCAAAATTCAATTTCAGGAATATCGAGGAGCGTGGCTAATTTGCAAGACTTTTAATGACATGCGCAGCCAATCTCTCTCGACTGGTTGGGTTATTGTTAACATCACATTTCGTTGAATACTCATCAACAAGCTCCGGACCTGTTCTATTCTTTACTCTACAAATTTTGGTTTGTTTGTTTGTTTGTTTGTTTTAAGGCACCAACGAGGAACATACTTTATAAGCTGTAAATTGGTCTATTTTTAATCTCTCTATACGTACTATGTACATAGTGTATAGAGGAAGATTTATATTCCACCCAAAAATTCGATACCGAGATACACGTTTTAGGTTCCCCTGAATCCAAAAAAAAAAAAAATTTAGAGAAAGGTCCGCGCGCGTGTGTGTGTGTGTCTATCTGTGTGTATCTGTGGACAACATAGCTCAAAAACGAAAAGATTGTTAAATACCAACTTTAGTATTTAGGTATGGTATCTTCCAAGGATTGCGACACGAAGATTTTCAAGAAAATCCCCTCACTATAAACTACCCTTTACATGGAAAAAGTTCAAATTTTTTTATTTTCTTAAAAATGGATCTAACGATTTTGATTAAAATCGCGCATATTGAAGCTGTTTGCACCCAGGATAAAATGTATATCTTGAATTTTCTGGGAATAGCTTCTGATGACCTCTTTATTCTGAATGAATTTTGCCAAATTTTGCATAACTGCTAAACCGTAAAAGATGGACAAAAACTTGCCATACAAAAAAGTAGAGCACATTAAAACTCATAATATACTTTCTATACATTTTTTCGTGGAGTTGATCGTTTTTAAGGTATTCTTGTTTGAAATACATATTTTTCTCATACAGGAATTTGTCAACTCCTGTCTGTACAAACAAAGGAACTTCAGTCACATAGCAACCAGCTTTTGAATATTAATTAAACCTATAGTACTCCATTATTTCACTTCTACTAACAAGGAAGCAAAGAATAAGACTATTTTTGCTAATTTTTTCTCGAATAGCATGAAGTACATAGAGGAATAAGCTGTTTAACAACAATTTATTGTAGCGATGTAGAGAAAGTCATGTGAATGAAACACATAAGAGTTTTTTTTTACTTACAGCACCTTTATAAACAGATCCAAAACATCTCTCATTAATCTTAAGAAAGTTATGTTACCTATTTAATTATATTTGGTCAGGTAAAATGTTTGCTTTGCAATGGCATTGTGATGTCTGTTCTTAAACCTAATACAGACAAGTGTTCCCACATCATTAACTTGCTGAATGTGTAAGCTTCTAGAAAAAATCTCATGCGTTCCATTCACAAGACATTCTCTCCATCTCTGCAACACATTATTGTTAAGAAGCTTGAGCTTCTGTTTACTTCATGCTAATCGAGATAAAAATTAGCACCAATAGTCTTATTACATGCTTCCTTGTAAGCAGAAGGGAAATAAGGGAGTACCATAGGTTTAATTAATATTCAAAAGCTGGTTGCTATGTGACTGAAGTTCCTTTGTATGGACAGGAGTTGACAAATTCCTGTATGAGAAAAGTATAAGTTTTTTAAAGCTGAAACCAAAAACAAGGAATATGTCAAAAAACGACCAACTCCACGAAAAAAATGTATATAACATAAATTGTGTGTTTTAATGCACTCCACATTTTTTGTGTGTTAAGTTTTGCCCACCTCTTACGGTTTAGCAGTTATGCAAAATTTCGTGAAAGTCTTCCAGAATAAAGCAGTCTTCAGAGGCTATTCCCAGAAAATTCAACATACACATTTTATTTGTCAGGTAAATATATTTAATATACGATATTTTAATCAAAATCGTTAGAGCCATTTTTAAGAAAAACAAAATTTTCGAAAAAAGTTGCATGTAAAGGGTAGTTGGGGGTGGGGGGATTTTCTTGAAAATCTTTGTGTCGCATCCTTGGAAGATTCCAAACTTAAATACGAAGTTTGGTATTTAAAGGTCTTTGCGTTTTTGAGCTATGCTGTCCACAGACACACACACGCACACACAGACCTTTTTCCAAAAATGCTTTTTTTGGATTCAGGGGGACCCAAAACATGTATTTCCGGTGAAATCTCGGTATCGAATTTTGGGTGCATTATAATACCTTCTCTATATACAATGTACTTAGTAGGTGTAGAGAAAGTAAAAAGCATATCTGGAAAAAGGTCCGTGTGTATGTGTCTGTGGACAGCATAGCTCAAAAACTAAAATACCGTTAAATACCAAACTTGGTATTTAAGTTTGGTATTTTTCATGGATGCGACAAGAAGATTTTCAAGAAAAATCCCTCACCCCTAACTACCTTTTACATGTAGCTTTTTTGGAACATTTTCATCTTTTCAAAAATGGCTCTAACGATTTTGATTAAAACATCGTATATTAAAGATATTTACCTGACAAATAAAATGTGTATGTTGAATTTTCTGCGAATAGCCTCTGAAGATTACTTTAGTCTGGATCAATGTTTGTATAACTGCTAAACTGTAAGGGATAGACAAAAACTTACCACATTTTAAAACAAACAATTTATATCATTTTGTTTCGTGGTGTTGGTCATTTTGAGATACTCCTTGTTATTGGTTTCAGCTTTTAAAAACGCCTACTTTTCTCATACAGGAATTTGTCAACTCCTGTCCATACAAACAAAGGAACATCAGCCACATAGCAACCAGCTTTTGACTATCACTTTAACCTAAGGTACTGCAGGAAATATAAAATAGTTAAAATGTGTCCTGTTAAAATGTAAGGATCCTCAACAGGTCGAGCTCCAATTCAGGTTCTTATTTCGCTTCTACTTACAAGGAAGCAAGTAATAAGACTATTTCTGGATTAGCATGAAGTAAATAGAACAATAATTTGTTTCAAAGATATAGAGAAAGTCATGTGAATGTAACACATGGGATTTTTAAGCAGTCCCCATGATGTAAATATTGCGGTAGAGATAAAGGAGTGATTCACCTTTGGACCGAATGGGCTTCGTCACACCATGATCTCATTACCAGTAAACTATACGGCTCGTTGCCTCCTCGCCATGTTGCTGCCTATCTATCAAGTAATCTAATTCGCAAAGTAGAAGCGGAACGAGACATCGATACTCGCGGGAATAGATCGATACCTAGCCTTTTCGTATCTCTCCAGGGACGGATGGGCTAGTTACGTGTGCACCATGCTATAATCCTGGACCCCACCCGCAATTTTTTTGTTCGTTTGTTTTGTTTCCAGAGGGCGAACAGCGAGGAGGACGTTGCTATTTTGTTTTAAGTTTTGTTGCGGTGCTCCGGTCGGCGCTACGCGGTTGATTGCACGTTATTATTCTACCAATAATTGGCCAAAATGATGCCGTACAGCTCGTAACAAAATGACAACTTCGATACGTCGTTCTTTTTTTTCTCTCTCTCTCTTTCCTCTGTTTTTGTTTACCTAATATGTTTCCGAAAATATCAGCGTGTTTGAGATTGAAGTATGCAGAAACTCTACAAAATGAACAAACGAAGAAACAAACTTCATTATTAGTATAGGATGGTTCCACCACTTGGTAATACTTCTATACGTGGGCACTTTTGATATTTCGTCATTAGAGCCATTGTAGTTATTTACTGGTCTATTATAAACATTCAGGGCCCTAAGCTGCAAAGCGTAGCCGAGGGATCTGTGACGCTAAAACTCCTGTAATCCCAAGAAGAAGTCAAAATTTGGCAATCTGGCGACTTTCACATCTCAACAACTACATTTTTTCAAGTGTGGACCGCCAGTAAAAGTCTTAAGACCGTTTGTGTGTGTGCGCGCGCGCGCGTGTGTGTTGGGACCATCGTATAGCTTTACCCAAACTTCGATTGACATAAGTCACCAGTTGGTCGATGCGCTGACTTCCTGAACGGAGATCTTGGCTTCAGTTCTGATTGTTTTTCTAATTACGATTATTTAAGAGCACAAGCAAAAATGAAGACAACACCTCATACAAGGAAGCCGATGTACAACAGTACAGGAAGGAGAGATGTAGAGAGACCGAGAACAAAATGGAGCTAAGTCTCTGAGGTCCGAGCGGGAGATTGCATAACACTTGAAGTCGCGGAGAAGAAGAAGAATTGTGTGGATTTGAGAATGAACGCGATCTCAATATATAGAGAAAATATTGCGTTCCACCCAAAAATTCCAAGTCGAGATTTCACCGGAAATGGAAACAAAGAATCTAAAAAAATAATTTTTAGAAAAGGTGTGTGTATGTGTCCTTGAACTTCAAAACTAAATAAATCTGATGTCTTCCATTCACATGACTTTCTCTACATCTCTGCAACAAATTATTGTTAAAAAACTTATGCTTCTATTTACTGCATGTTAATCGAGAAAAAATTAGCAGAAATAGTCTTATTACTTGCTTCCTTGTAAGCAGAAGCGAAATAAGGGAGTAGCATAGGTTAAAGTGATAGTCAAAAGCTGGTTGCTATGTGATTAAAGTTCCTTTGTTTGAGTGGACACGAGATGACAAATTCCTGTATGAGAGAAAACAAGTTTTCAAATGTGAAACCAAAAACAAGAATATCTCAAAAACGCCCAACTCCACGAAAAAAATGTATGTAACATAAACTGTGTGTCTTAACGTGCTCTAAATTTTTGTGTGGTAAGGTTCTGTCCATCTCTTACGGTTTAGCAGTTATGCAAAATTCCGTAAAATTCATCCACAATAAAGTAGTCTTCAGAGACTATTCCCAGAACATTCAAGAAAAAATGAAAATGGCGTGTTATTTATGGACGCTCTTTAACTGATGTGGTTCACAGCGTCCCATTCTATACTGGGCGTGAAAGATCGCTTAATTTTGCTCAGAGGCCTCTCTATCAGGCTTGAGGTTCTTTAACTGCTGTGGTTCTCAGCGCCCCATTCTATACTGGGCGTGAAAGATCGCTTAATTTTGCTCAGAGGCCTCTCTATCAGGCTTGAGGTTCTTTAACTGCTGTGGTTCTCAGCGTCCCATTCTATACTGGGCGTGAAAGACCGCTTAATTTTGCTCAGAGGCCTCTCTATGAGGCTTGAGGTTCTTTTACGTGCCGTAAATCTACGACACGGGACCAACGGCTTTACTTCCCTTCCGAAGGAAGCCATGCTAAGGATTTTATATGAAGCTAGCATGGTAACCATTACACTACGGAGGGCGATCAGAACATTCAAGATATACCTACATTCTATTTGTCATGTAAATATCCTTAATATACGATATTTTAATCAAAATCTTTAGAGCCATTTCTGAGAAAATCAAAATGTTCGAAAAAAGTTCCATGTAAAGGGTAGTTGGGGATGCGGGGTTTTCTTGAAAATCTTCGTATCACATCCTTGGAAGATACCAAACTTAAATACCAAGTTTGTATTTAATGGTATTTTCGTTTTTGAGCTATGATATCCACAGATTCACACACACACACACACACACACACACACACACACACACACACACACACATGACCCTTTTTCCAAAAATGCTTTCTTTGAATTCAGGGGGACCCAAAGCACGTACTTCCGGTGAAATCTCGGTATTGAATTTTCGGGTGCAATACAATAACTTCTCTATACACTATGTCCATAGTAGGTATAGAGAAAGTAAAAATGACAAGCTACAGCGCCAATGTGGCCGTGATTCAAACTTCTACCTGGGCTGTTCAAATTTGTAATTTTTGTATGTACAGGAACGTCGGATTATGGTTCTCTCATTTGCAATTTTGAAGTAATAAATGTTTGAAACCTGTTCCTTCTTTTTGAAGGAGGGAGTGAGAGAGAGAGAGAGGGAGAGGTCAAGGAGGTGGAATAAATTGTCATTGGGAAATACCTTCGTTCATTAGAGAGTGGAGTCCCTTGCGTCACTGTTGATGATAACTTTATGGGTAATTTGCTTTCGTCTAATTTGATTCTAGTGTAAGATTAGAGACCAGTGTAATGTATGGCCACTTCTGAGAGAGAGAATGGAATAATTAGGGAGATCGACCAAAGCTTCTCGATCATATCACTCGATTGCAGTGGACAAAGTGATCGTACGATAGAGGAGCAAAATGTTACATTTTCTACAGGATCTTGTGTATAAGTCCTGTCCTCTGGCGCATGCGTACTAATATCTTATCTTCTCTCTTTACTTTTCCTACCATATATACACAATAGTTCGCAAAGCAATTAAAGAATGTATTGTACTCCATCGAAAAATTGAATAGTGAGATTTTCCGGCAATATGTTTTGAAGATATCTGAAGCCAAAAGAAGCTGTTTTGAGAAAAAGATTACAGATTTTTTTCAAGTAATGGGCAGACAGTGAAGGGCAATTTTCTTGAATATCTTATGTCGCATCCTTCGAAGATAATACATTTTTTGGTGTAATGGTTATCATTCTAGCCTTATATGCCCAAGGCCGCGGGTTCAAATCCGGTGGAGGACGATAGAATTCTTCAGGTGTGAAAATCCTTAGCATGGCTTCCTTCGGAAGGGAAGTAAAGCCATTGGTCCCGTATCGTAGATTTACGGCACGTAAAAGAACCTCAAGCCTCATAGAGAGACCTCTGAGTAAAATTAAGCGGTCTTCCACGCCCAGTATAGAATGGGACGCTGAGCACCTTGGTACTTAAAGAGCATAAATAAATGAAAAGGTCATATAATTTTCTGTTGCGAGATATTCTGCTAATAGACACACACACAAACTAGTGCGTTAAAAAAAGTGTTCCTTTTTGCTTCAGAACGCCTTTCCCACAAAATCTCGGTACAGCATTTTTAAGGGAACTCAATACCTTTCTTACCTACTATGTATTTTCCATCTATATAGCAGAAAACATTAAAATTATGTTCCGGGCACAGGCTCGTACAGCGTTCATAGTAGAAGGTATTGCATTCCAATCAAAACTTCGATGCCACCGGAAATATATTTTTGAGTCTCCCTATCCAAAAGAGGCACTTTTTAAAAAATACCCTTAGCAGTGTGTGTGTCTGTGTGTGAGTGTGTGTATGTCTGTGGGCAGCATAGCTAAAAAATCTGATGTGTTCCATTCATATGACTTTCTCCCTATCTCTGTAACAAATTATTGTAAATAAGGGAGTACCATAGGATAAAGTGAAAGCCAAAAGCTGGTTGCTATGCGACTGAAGTTCCTTTGTTTGTATGAACAGGAGTTAACAAATTCCTGTATGATAAAAGGATAAGTTTTTCAAAGCTGAAAACAATAACAAGGAATATCTCAAAAACGATCAACTCCACGAAAAATATGTATATAACATAAATTGTGTGTTTTAATGTGTTCTACATTTTTTGTGTAGTAGGTTTGTTCTATCTCTTATGGCTTAGCAGTTATGTAAAATTCCGTAAGGTTCATCCAGAATAAAGCAGTCTTCAGAGGCTATTCCCATAAAATTAAAAATATACATTTTATTTGTTAGGTAAATATCTTTAATATACGATATTTTTATCAAAACCGTTGGAGCCATTTTTGAGAAAATCAAAATTTTCGACAAAAGTTCCATGTAAAGGGTAGTTATGGTGATAGGATTTTCTTGCAAATCTTCATATCGCATCCTTACCAATGTTAAATACCAAGTTTGGCATTTAACGGTCTTTTCGTTTTTTCTAGCTATGCTGTCCACAGAAACACTCACACATACACACGGACCTTTTCCTAAAAATATGTAATCCATATATTTCTGGTGAAATCGCTGTATCAAATTATTACCATCTCTGTCTCTATGTACATTTAAGTTCAGTATCTTTCAAGGATGCGACACGAAGATTTTCAAGAAAATTAACCTAACGATTTGAATAAAACTTTAAGATGTATTCGTGAAAAACGAAATATACCTCTTGAGAATGAAGACCTCTTCATTCTGGAAGACTTTTATATAACTGTAAACCATAAGAGAGAGAGAGAGAGAGAGAGAGAGAGAGAGAGAGACAAAAATATGCCACACAAAAATATAGTTCTCGTTAAAACACACAATATATACCAGGTAATTTTACTTTCTCTACACGTCGTGTGTACACAATGAAGTTATTGTAATTCACTCAAAAATTTGATAGTGAAATTTCACCGGAAATACATGTTTGGATCTCCCTGAATCCAAAAAAAGCATTTTTAGAAAAATATGCGTGTCTGTGTATTTGTGTGTGTGTGTGTGTGTGTGTGGGCAGCATAACTCAAAATTGGAAACATCAAGGATGCGACACGAAGATTTTCAAGAAACCACCATCCTCAACTATGGAACATTTTTCACAAATTTTTATTTTCTCAAAATTGACTCTAATGATTTTGATTCAAACTTATATTAAAGATATTTACGTGACAAATAATATGTATATTTTAATTTTCTGAGAATGGCCTCTGAAAACTACTTTATTCTGGATGACCTTTACGAAATTTTCAATAACTGATAAACCGTAACATAAACTTACCACACAAAAAATGTGGAGTACATTAAAACACGCAATTTATGTTACATGCATTTTTTTCGTTGAGTTGATCGTTTTTTAAGATATTCTTTGTTTTTGATTTCAGCTTTAAAACACTTGTACTTTTCTCATGCAGTAATTTGTCACATTTGTACATTTTTTGTGAGTAAGTTTTTGTCTATCACTTACGGTTTACCAATAATATAAAATTCAATAAAAATCATCCAGAATAAAGAGGTCTTAGGTGGCTATTGCCGAAAATTCAAAATATACATTTTACTTCGCATGTAAATATCTTAAATGTAAAAGATCGTAATCAAAATCGTTAGAGCCATTTTTTAGAAAATCAAAATTTTCGAAAAATGTTCCATGTAAAGGGTAGTTGGAGGTGGGAGATTTCCTGAAAATCTTCGTGTCGCATCCTTGGAAGATACCAAACTTAAATACCAAGTTTGGTATTCAACGGTCTTTTCGTTTTTGAGCTATGCTGTCCACAGAAACACACACGGACCTTTTTCAGAAAGTGCTTTTTTTGGATTCAGGGTACCCAAAACATGTATTTCCGTTGAAATCTCGGTATCGCATTTTGGGTGGAATGCAATACCTTCGCTATACACTATGCACGTGGTACGTGTAGAGAAAGTAAAAAGGAACTTCAGACACATAGCAACCAGCTTTTGACTATCACTTTAACCTATGGTACTCCCTTATTTCGCTTCTACTTACAAGGAAGCAAGTAATGAGACTATTTCTGCTATTTTTTCTCGACTAGCAGGAAGTAAATGGAAACATCAGCTTTTAACAATAATTTGTTGCACAGAGGTAGAGAAAGTCATGTGAATGGAACACATCAGATTTTTTATATAAAATATTCCTTGTTATTGAAATGAATTTTGTATTATTCTCATATGAGAATTTACCACCTGCCGATCTGGAAAGAAACGGATTTCAACCAAATGGTAATCAGCTTTTAAAAGATTTGACTATCACTTGGACCTAGTGTATTCCCTTCTACTTGCAAGGAAGCAAGTAATAGCACAACTTCTGCTAATGTTTATCATCAAGTGGATAGAAGAATAAGTCTTTTAAGAATTTGTTACAGAGTAGTAGACAGACTCATGCAAATGGAGCACTTCAGATTTTACTTTCTCTACACCTACTATGTACGTAGTATATAGAGAAGCTACTTATTGCACTATACCGACCAATTCGATACCGATACACGTTTTAGGGTCCCCATGTATAAACAAAGTATTTTCAGAAAAAAGTCTGTGTGTGTGTCTGTGCAGACGATCATTCAAAACCGAAAAGTCGGTAAAATACCAAACTTGGTATTTAAGTTTAGTATCTTCCAGGGATGCAACACGAAGATTTTTGAAAAAAATCCCTCACCCCAAACTACCTTTTACATGGCTAACGATTTTGATTAAAATACCGTATATTAAAGATATTTATGTGGCAAACAAAATGTATGTTTTGAATTTTATAGGAATATCCTCTAGAGATCTCTGTATTTTGCATAACCGGTAAACCGTAAGAAACAGGTAGATCTCGATAAAACACACAATTTATGTCATATTCACTTTTTTCGTGGAGTTCCTACTTTTCGAGATAATGATAATAATATTTCACCATTTGCAATAGATTTCGTCAGCAAGTCATTAAATTGCATATCTATTTAATCGCTTAGTTCTGTTTTAATGCTCATTTTAAAACAATTTGCATTTACATTTGTCTTACATTTAACGGTAGTTTAACTTACGCTAAATGTGGGTGTTTATAGATTCCTGTAATCGAAATTCGTGTGGTACCATGTTATTTCTACCCCTTGTATCACGGTTAAGTATCTTAGAGAAAATGAGCTCATTTGTCTTTTGGATATAAACAAAATTGAAGCTTGCAAATATATACAAAGATGTCAAATTCTTAAAAAAAAAAAAAAAAAAAAAAAGATCTAGAACGCTAGCGAGAATCACAGTGTTGTGTTATTCTTTGTTATTGATTTCAGTTTTAAAATACTTAACATTTACTGATACGGGAACTTGTCAACGCTTGCCACTCAAAGAAACGGATTTCAATCCCATAGCAACGACATTTTAAAATATTTGACTATCTTTTTAGTCAAGTGTATTTCCCTTCTACTCACAAGCAACCAAGTAATATTAATCTCGATTAGCATGAAGTAGATAGCAAAACGCGCTTACTAACAATAATTTGTGTTAGAGATGTTCACAAAGTCACGTGAATGGAGCACATCAGGTTTTCTTTAACCGAATCTAGTGAAACTTTGACTCGCATTATTCCATAATAGAAGTTGTTGCTTTGCAGACATGAGAGCAAACAATAACAGTGACAGAAAGGCTGACAATAGCAGTGACAGAAGTGCTGACAATAGCGCTGGCATGACAGCAAACAATAGCAGTGACAGAAGTGCTGACAATAGCGCTGGCATGACAGCAAACTATAGCTGTGACAGAAGTGCTGACAATAGCACTGACAGAAGTGCTGACAATAGCAGTGACAGAAGTGCTGACAACAGCAGTGACAGAAGTGCTGACAACAGCAGTGACAGAAGTGCTGACAATAGCAGTGACAGAAGTGCTGACAATAGAGCTGGCATGACAGCAAACAATAGCTGTGACAGAAGTGCTGACAATAGCAGTGACAGAAGTGCTGACAATAGCGCTGACATGACAGCAAACAATAACAGTGATATCAGTGCTGACAATAGCGCTGGCATGACAGCAAACAATAGCAGTAACAGAAGTGCTGACAATAGCGCTGACTTGACAGCAGACAATAGCACCGACAACACTGCTGACAATAGCGCTGACATGACAGCAAACAATAACAGTGACAGAAGTGCTGACAATAGCGCTGACATGACAGAAAACAATAGCACCGACAGCACTGCCTACAATAGCGCTGGCATGACAACAAACAATAGCACCGACAGCACTGCTGACAATAGCGCTGACATGACAGCAAACAATAGCACCGACAGCACTGTCTACAATAGCGCTGGCATGACAACAAACAATAGCACCGACAGCACTGCTGACAATAGCGCTGACATGACAGCAAACAATAGCACCGACAGCACTGTTGACAATAGCGCTGACATGACAGCAAACAATAGCACCGACAGCAGTGCTGACAGTAGCGCTGACATGACATCAAACAATAGCACCGACAGCACTGCTGACAACAGCGCTGGCCAAATAGCACGTTATAAGAGACTCTCTCTCTCGTTCATGGACTTTGTCGCACAGAGGATCCAATTTTCGCGGAAGAGGAAAGCAAATTCAACTCCCTCCACTTGTTTGTGCCCGCCAGTCAAATGTTAACGCGACATTCAGGGGTGGATGTATGGAACCCGCATCCGGACTGGTAATAAGATTTCAGCCCACAAAACCACCGTCGGATTTAGTAATCAAACATGGGAAAGAAGAATGATTTACAAAACCACGTAAAAGCTACACAAACCAGATAGATATATATGTTTCATTGCATGTTTAATTCGAGGCATTGGTCCAGCGATTTCAGGGAAATGTGATAATACTCATTATAAGAGAATATCACAGGCGGATGACCTACAAATCATGTAATATGCTCTTAATACTATGGCAAAAAAGACCTATATGCTCCATACAGTTCACCACAAAATAAAACAATCTAATGTGTTCCATTCATATGACTTTCTCTACATTTCTGCCACAAATTATTGTTAAAAAGCTTCTGCTTCTATTTACTTCATGCAATAGAGAAAAAATTAGCACAATTAGTCTTATTACTTGCTGCCTTGTAATAGAAGCGAAATAAGGGAGTACCATAGGTTAAAGTGATAGTCAAAAGCTGGTTGCTATGTGACTGAAATTCCTTTGTTTGTATGGACACGAGTTGACAAATCCATGTATGAGAAAAGTATAAGTTTTTTAAATCTGAACCCAATAACAAGGAATTACTCAAAAAAAGATCAACTCCAGGAAAAAAAATGTAAATGACATAAATTGTATGTTTTATCGTGATGTACATTTTTTGTGTAGTAAGTTTTTGTCTATCTCTTAAGGTTTATTGGTTAAATAAATTCAATAAAAATAATTCAGAATAAACAGGTCTTTAGTGGCTATTCCCAGAAAATTCAACATATACATTATATTTTGCATGTTAATATCTTAAATATAAGAGATCTTAATCAAAATCGTTAGGGCCATTTTTTAGAAAATCAAAAGTTTCAAAATTTCTTGCATGTAAAGGGTAGTTTGGGGTGGGGTGATTTTCTTGAAAATCTTCGTGACATATCTTTGGAAGATACCAAACTTAAATACCAAGTTTGGTATTTAAATGTCTTCATTTTTGAGCTATGCTACACACACACACGTACACACGGACCACTTTCCCAATTTTTTTTTTTTTTTTTTTTTTTTTTTGATTCAGGGGTACATGTATTTCCAGTGAAATCTCGGCATCGAATTTTTGGCTGGAATACAATATCTTCTCTGTACACTATGTACACAGTAACTGTAGAGAAAGTAAAAAATCGTATATATTACATTCATATGACTTTCTGTACCACTCTGCAACTAATTATTGTTAAAAAGCTCATTCTTCTATTTATGTATTTCAAAATTAGTATAAATTGTCTTTTACTTACTTCCTTGTAAGTAGAAGGGAAACAAGAGAGTACACTAGGCTAAAGTGATAGTCAAATCTTTTAAAAGCTGGTTGCTATGTGACTTAAGTTCCTTTGTTTGTATGGACACGAGTTGAAAAATTCGTGTATGAGAAAAGTATAAGTATTTTAAAACTGAAAGCAATAACAAGGAAAATCTCAAAAACGGTCAACTCGACGAAAAAATGTGTATAGCATAAAGTGTGAAATTGTGTATCTTAACGAGCTCTACATCTTTAGCTACGTAAGGTTTGTCCAGCTCTTCCTGTTCAGCAGTTATGCAAACTTCATGCAGAATAAAGAAGTTCTCAGATGCTATTCCCAGAAAATTGATGATATGCATTTTGTTTGTCCTGTAAATATCTTAAACATACAATATTTTAATCAATAACTCGTTTGAGTCATTTTTGAGAAAATCAAAATATTCAAAATTTTCCATGTAAAAGATAGTTAAGGGTGGGGGATTTTTTTTCGAAAATCTTCGTGTCTCATTCTTGGAAGTTACTGAAACTTAATATAAAATTTGGTATTCAACAGATTTTTCGTTTTTGAGCTCACACATACACTGAATTTTTTCTAAAAATGCTTTTGTTTTGAATTCAGAGGGACCCAAAACAATATTTGCGGGGAAATAAAAAACGAAAAATCCGTTAGATACCAAATTTGCTATTTAAGTTGAGTATACTCCAAGGATACGACGAAGATTTTCAAGAAAATACCTCACCCCAACTACCCTTTACATGGAACATTTTTGGAAATTTTTATTTTCTCAAAAATGGCTCTAACGAATTTAATTCAAATATCGCATATTAAAGATATTTATTTAACAAATAAAATGTTTATCTTGAATTTTCTGGTAGTAGGCACTGAAGACTAATTTATTCTGGATGAGTTTTACGAATTTTGCAGATCTGGGAACTGTAACACATAGACATAAACGTATTACACAAAAGACGTAGATCTCGATAGAACACTTAATTTAAGTCAAATACATTTTTTTCGTGAAGTGGATCGTTTTTAAGATATTCCTTGTTATTGATTTCAGCTTTACTTTTCTTACAGGGGAATTTGTCAACTGCTGTCCACACAAACAAAGGAACTTCAGTCACCTAGCAACCAGCTGTTGAGTATCACTGTAACCAATGCTTTTTAGCAATAATTTATTGTAGAGCTGAGAGAAGGTCATGTGAACGGACACGTCAGACTTTGTCTTATTCAAAGAGCCTTCTTCTGGAGCAAAAGCTTCCCACCATAGTTTAATGTGAAGGTAAAGGAAAACCTTTCCCAACTTCTCCAGAAGGCTGAGGTATAAAGGAAGAGCAAGGAGATAAAAATGTACAAAGTATTTAAGAGCAGATGACAGAAGTGGGTCACGCGGAATCCCCGGGGAGTGTTCCCCATTCTCACCATAGCCGGGACACGATCCCCGCCTGCTGCTCCTTGTTTATGGCAGATGAAACTCGCTCGGCTTCTCGTTTCTTTGTTGTGTGGCTTTCCGCCTAACTTTCTGTTTCTTTCGGCACCGCCTTCTTGCAAAGTATTTTAGAATCGCTAATTTTAGAAAAACATGAGTCAAAGATCGTGTTTCCTGCAGACACAAAGGTTTCATTACACATAAAAAAAGTCTAATGTCTTCCATTCACATGACTTTCTCTACATCTCGTGCCACATATTATTGTTCAAAAAACTTATGCTTCCATTTACTTCACGCTAATCGAAAAAATCTGATGTGTTCCATTCACATGACTTTCTCTACATCTCTGCAATAAATTATTGTTAAAAAGCTTATGCTTCTATTTACTTCACGCTAATCGAGAAAAAAAGCAGCTGAAATCTTATTATTTGCGTCCTTGTAACTAAAAGCGAAATAAGGCAGTACTATTGGTTAAAGTGATAGTCAAACGTTGCTTGCTATGTGACTGAAGTTCCTTTGTTTTTATGGACAGGAATTGTTAAACTTCTATACGAGAAAAGTAAGTTTTTTAAAGCTGAAACGAAAAACAAGGAGTATCTCAAAAACGAACAACCCCACAAAAAAGTATATAAGATAAATCGTGTGTTTTAAGGTGTTCTACATTTTTTGTGTAAGGATTTTTGTCCATCTCTTACGCTTTAGCAATTATGCAAAATTCACTAAAATTCATCGAGAATAAAGTAGTCTTCAGAGGTTATTCCCAGAAAATTCAAGATATACGTTTTATTTGTCAGATAAATATCTTTGATATACGAAATTTTATTAAAAATCGTTAGAGCCATTTTTGAGAAAATCAAAATTTTCGTAAAAAGTTCCATGTAAAGGGTAGTTTGGGGTGGGGAGATTTTTCTCAAAATCTTCGTGTTGCATCCCTGGAAGATACTTAACGTAAATACCAAGTTTGGTATTTTACCGACTTTTCGTTTTTGAGCTATCGTCTTCACGGACACACACACATGAACCTTTTTCTGAAAATGCCTTTTTTGGATACAGGGGATCCTAAAACATATATTTCCGGTGAAATCTCGGTATAGAAGTTTTGGGTGGAGTGCAATACCTTCTCTATACACTATTTACTTAGTACGTATAGAGAAAGTAAAAAAAATTAACAGATATTCTTATTACTTGCTTCCTTGTAAGTAGAAGCGAAATAAGGGAGTACCATAGGTTAAAGTGATAGTCAAAAGCCGGTTCTCTGTGACTGAAGTTCCTTTGTTTGTATGCGCAAGAGTTGACAAATTCCCGTGTGACAAAAGTATAAGTTTTTTAAAGCTGAAACCAATAACAAACAATATCTCAAAAACGATCAGCTCCACGAAAAAAATGTATATAACATAAAGTGTGCGTTTTAAAGTGCATTATATTTTTTGTGTGGTAAGTTTTGTAGCATCTCTTTCGGAGTGGCAATTATGCAAAATTCTATAAAATTCATCCTTAATAAAGATGTCTTCTGAGGCTATTCCAAGAAAATTCTAGATATTCATTTTATTTGTGAGGTAAATATCTTTAATATACCATATTTTAATCAAAATTCTTACAGACATTTTTGAGGAAATCAAAATTTTCAAAAATATTTCCATGTAAAGGATAGTAGGGGTAAGGGTATTTTCGTGCAAATTTTCTAGTCGCATCTTTGGAAGATACTAAACTTAAAGACCTAGTTTGGTGTTTTAGCGATTTTTCGTGTTTGAGTTATCGTGTTCATAGTACACGGAACTTTTTCTAACTATTTTTATACTGGGGACGCTAAAGCCTGTATTTCCGGTGAAATCTGGGTATTGAATTTTTGGGTGGAATGCAAGACCTTCTCTATACACTATATACATTGTGCGTGTAGACAAAGTAATACAAATGAATAATTTGAAGTTATTTCACAAAAGAGAGATATTTTGACGTGATGAAGTTAACGGATGCGGAAGGAAGCCTTCTTTACATAAGGCTGTTTCGCCCCGAGGCGCTTCCTATCTTTAAATTGAAGAAGCGGTAACTTGGCCTACCCTATGTTTACTTTGAGCAAGAGGGCGGTTTAAAACACACAACAAGCTTCATCAAACATGAGCTCTCATTCAACTGTTTGGCTTTACAAACTTTTATTTGTCGCTCCTTTACCACAAAATATTCTCGAATAATCCCATTGTTCCCGGGTCTCTCAATGAAAACAGCAGTTAAAAAATTGTTTAGCTTTATTTCTCAATATAGTCTCCAGGAAGGCTAATACACTAGTCATATCGGTTTTCTAATTGAATTAAACCATCTCTGTAGTGCGATTTATCAAGGTCCTCAAAGTAGCTGTTGACCGCATCAATGACCCCGTCGTTGCTGTAAAATCTTCGTCCTCCAAGAAATGTTTTGAGGTTTGGGAACAGGTGGTAGTCACTGGGTGCTAGATCTGGTGAGTAGGTTGGATGATGAAGCAATGCGAACTTTAATTCACACATTTTTCCAATTGCAATAACTGAACAATGGGCTGGAGCATTGTCGTGATGGAATTTTTTTTTTTTTTTTCACCTCATCACCCAGAAAACACTTACCATAATCTTGTTAGCTGAAAAAATTGACTTTGTCATTTTGGAGCTGGTTTACTTAAGAAATCCACTGTTTTAACTGTGATTTACTTTCTGGAGTGTAGTGATGTATCCAAGTTTTATCGATGGTAATAAGCCGTCTCAAAAATTCACTGGGATTTTTACGGTAGAGCTCCACATTCCTAACAGAATTTTTTTGTTGTTGAAACTTTTGATCAGGTGTCAACAAACGCGGCAACCTTGTGAACATTACTTAAAATATTACCTGCACGTTCTTTTGATATGTTTACAGCCTCTGCTATCTCAAACAATTTTAATCTGCGGTCTTCCAGTACTAAACGAGGAACACTGGAGTTGTCACTTCTATGTACTGTCCATTTCCTCCTTGATTCCTTTAGGCGTTAAGCCTTTCAAATGGAAGTATTTAATCACTGCTCGTTTTTGCAAATCCTCTATTTTCGTGAAAATTCTAAAATTGTCTTGTTTAAAAGGTTGTCATTGGAAAACTAAACAAGCTATTGACCTGTAGCTATGGATACAAGCTAGTCTATACGATGCTACCGTCTAACTGGCCTAGTGGCGCCCTATCTGTGTGAGGCCGGAACTCATCAGCAATACAACACATAACATGTTTTGCTGGTACAATATTTCGTCGCATTACATGGTGCAAGTTTTTCGCTTAGTTTGAGGAGCTAGTCTTGCTGCGGCATGTTGCAGCAAAGTCAGCGCTTCATAAATATCCACAAGAATGCCTCCCTACGGACCTATTGACTAACGGCTCACGTTGTAAACAACAAACACTCTCGAATCTAAAACACTGATATTCCCAAGTCGCTATAACCGCATCTGAGACGGTCTAAATTAACAAGAAACCTTCAGGAGTATGCTAGGCACTCTCCAATCTGTCGCACTGGTACACTTATTAAATAATAGCGTTTCTAACACTGAGAAACAATACGTTGAATATGTTTCTGCTCTAGCATACGCTCTAAGATGAAATATTACAATACACATAGTAGCCAAAGAAAGCATTACTCTCCACCAACAATTCGATGTCCAGATTTCACCAAAAATATGTTTTGATGCCTCCTATATGCAGAAAAGCATTTTTAAAAAATCTAATGTATTCCATTCCATGACTTTCTCTACTTCTGTGCAATAAATGAATGTTAAAAAGCTTATTCTTCTATATTTCATGCTAATCGAGAAAAATTAGCAGAAATAGTCTTATTACTTGTTTCCTTGTAAGCAGAAGCGAAATAAGGGAATAGCATAGGTTAAAGTGATAGTCAAAAGCTGGTTGCTTTATGACTGAAACTCCTTTGTTTGTATGGACAGGAGCTGACAAATTCCTGTATGAGAAAAATATAAGTTTTTTCAAAGCTGAAACCAAAAACAAGGAATGTCTCAAAAATGATCAACTCCACCAAAAAAAAAAAAAAAAAAAAATGTATAGTACACAAATTGTGTGTTTTATTGTGATATAGATTTTTTATCTGGTAACATTTTGTCCATCTCTTACGGTTTAGCATTTATGCAAAATTGATTCAGAATAAAACAGTCTTCAGATGATATTCCCAAAAATTCAAGATATACATTTTATATAAGTTTTTTCAAAGCTGAAACCAAAAACAAGGAATGTCTCAAAAATGATCAACTCCACCAAAAAAAAAAAAAAAAAAAAATGTATAGTACACAAATTGTGTGTTTTATTGTGATATAGATTTTTTATCTGGTAACATTTTGTCCATCTCTTACGGTTTAGCATTTATGCAAAATTGATTCAGAATAAAACAGTCTTCAGATGATATTCCCAAAAATTCAAGATATACATTTTATCTGTCAGTTAAGTATCTTTAATATACGGTATTTGAATCGAAATAATTAGAGCCATTTTTGAGAAAATCAAAATGTTTGAAAACTGTTCCATTTAAAGGGTAGTTGGGGGGGGGGATTTTCTTGAAAATCTTCTTATCGCATCCTTGGAAAATACCAAGTTTGGTATTCAACGGTCTTTTCCTTTTTCAGCTATACTGTCCACACACACACACACACACACACACACACACACATATTTTTTTCCAAAAATCATTTTTTTTTTTTTTGCATTCATGGGTGCCCAAAACATATATCTTGGTGAAATCTCGGTATGGAATTTTTGGGTGAAATGCAATACCTTCTCTATATACTATGTATATAGCACGTGTAGAGAAGATAGTATAATGGAAGGAATCAGACTTTTCAAGTTTAATGCAAGTTCTCAAATGTTTTCCTCCTTCCATGAATGTTGTGAAATATATACATAAGCAAAAGGGTTCTGACCTTGAAGCTCTGTGTTTATCTCTCGACTACGTGTCAGAAGACAAGGATAAAAGTTCTGTTTTTCCTCTTTCCTGTTTACATTAGTTAAATGTACGTTATTTGTTTTTACTTTCTGTAGGGAATTCCCACCATACACAATGTATAGAGAATATATTGTATTCCACCCAAAAATTAGATGCCGAGATTTCACCGGAAATACGTGTTTTGAGACCCCCTGTGTGTCTATGGGCAGCATAGCTCAAAAACGAAAAGACCGTTAAACACCGAACTTGCTATCTTCCAAGGATGCGACACGAAGATTTTCAAGATTTTCCATTCACCCCAAACTACGCTTTACATGGAACATTTTTCGAAAATTTTGATTTTCTCAAAAATGGCTCTAACAATTTTGTTTAAGATCTCTTCTATTTAAGATATTTACCTGATTATGTGATTGAAATCCATTTGGTGAGTGGCCAAAAGTTGACAATTATTTTAAAACTAAACCAATAACAAAGAATATGTCAAAAACGGTCAACTCCACGAAAAAAAGTGTTTTCCAACCACATAGCCTTCTGTAAACTGTGCAACAAATTAGTGTTAAAAAGTATATTCTTCTATTTACTTCATGCTTACCAATAAAAATAGCTTCAATTGTTGTATTACTTGCTTCTCTGTAAGTAAAGGACAAATAAGGAATACCTTAAACTAAAGAAATGGTCACATTTTTTAAAAGCTGGTTGCTATGTGATTGAAGTTCCTTGCTTTTTGAGACCAAAAAATAAAGTGAGCTGACAAATTCCCGTTTGAGAAAAGTATAACCATTTTAAAAGCTGGTTGCTATGTGGTTGAAGTTCCTTGCTTTTTGAGACCAAAAAATAAAGTGAGCTGACAAATTCCCGTTTGAGAAAAGT
Organism: Hymenopus coronatus; assembly: GCA_030762935.1. NCBI lineage: Eukaryota > Metazoa > Arthropoda > Insecta > Mantodea > Hymenopodidae > Hymenopus > Hymenopus coronatus. Next base: position 76,120,184 of record CM060884.1, read on the forward strand.
ATAACCATTTTAAAACTAAAAACATTGAAAACGGTCAACCACATGAAAAAATTGTATATAACTTAAATTGTGTGCTTTAGCGAGCTCTACATTTTTTGTTGATAAAGTTTTACTAGTGATGCAAAATTCTGCTAAATTTATTCATATATATATTTTATTTGTCATATATCTTTAATGTATATTTAATCAAAACCGTTAGAGTCATTTTTGAGATAATAAAACATTTTGAAAGAGATTTTCATGTTAAGGGTAGTAAGGTAGGGGATTGTCCTGAAAATCTTCATGTTGCATCCTTGGAAGATACTAAACTGAAATACCAAGCTTGGAATTTAAGTGACATTTCGTTTTTTAGCTATGCATCCCACAGACACACACTGACAGACTCACACACACACACACACACACACACACGGACATTTTTAACATGTTTTTTTTTAGTGTTCATGGTGTCTCAAAACATGTATTTCCGGTGAAAAGCTGTACTGATTTTTTGGGGAAATAAAATACCTTCTCTATGCACTATGTACGTAGTACGTGTAGAAAACGCGAAAAAAGTATATAACTTAGATAATGTGTTTTAACGTGATCTACAACTCTTGTGTAGTAAGTTCTTACGGTTTAAAAGTTATTAAAAACTCATCCTGAATGAACAGTTCTATTCCCAGAAAATTCAAGATATACGTTTTATTTGTAATGCAAATAGCTTTAATATAGGATATTTTAATCAAAATTGTTAGTCATTTTTGAGAAATATTAAATTCCCAAAAAAGTTTCTATATAAAGGAGGATTTTAAAGACACTGAACTTAAATACCAAGTGTGTTATTTAACGGAATTTTAGTTTTTGGGCTGCGCTGTCCATGGATATACATACGGACATTTTTGGGCTCAGGGGACGAGAAAACATATTTTCGATGAAATCTCGGTATTGAATATTTGGTAGGAGTACTATATTTGCTCTATACACTATGTAGACAGTATGTGTAGCGGAAGTAAAGAAAGTTTCAAAATGTTGAGAAAAAAAGCTGGTGTATAGGTGCACACCTTAAATTACAAGGGAATCTCTGCTAATATCTGGTTTAAACAAAATAAGAACTTTAACCTGGGCAAGATATGGGAAATACCGCGAACCCTAAACTGAAGATCTAGAGTATGATGTATTTGGTGAAACAGCAGAGTCAAATGTTACAGCAAGTCTGAAATATACCGCAGGAAGTTGGTCTGCCTTAGACTGCCACGTGGAATTCATTGCATCTGTCTAGTACCAGCTGTTGCAGCTCATATATTACACACACCTACCATACAGTCCTTTTGTTGTCCACTTCCTCGACTCCAGCCTTTCTATCCTCTGTTTGCAGAAATAGTGAACCTTTAAAATAGTTGGTAGCAATGGCTCCACTCAAAGTGTCTACGTGTCTGTTTCTGAAAAATCTTGTGTCACATTCAAATGATCTTCTTTACTCACTCTTCTACAAGCCACTACGGCGACACTATGCACATAGTGTATAGCGAAGATATTGCATTCCACACAAAAAGTACATACCTAGATATCACCGGATATACACATTTTGGGTCCTGATGAATCCAGAAAAAGCATATTTAGAAAAAGGTCCATGTGTGTCTCTGAACAGCATAGCTCAAAAACAAAAAACAAAACAAAAAAGCGCTAAAAAACAAAGATACGACACTTAAGTTTTTCCCAAGCTACCCTGTAAATGGAAAAAAATCGAAAATGTTGATTTCAAAAATGGCTCAAATGATTTTGATTAAAATCTCTTATTTTAAAGATCTTTACATGACAAATAAAATGCAAATCTTGAATTATCTGAAGACTACTTTATTGTGGATCACTTTTTTTTAATTTTTGAATAAGTAGAAAACCGTAAGAGATATACAAATATTTAATGCACAAAAACTGTATATCATTTACATTTACAGTTTTTTGTCGATTCGACTGTTTTCGAGATATTCCATGTTATTGGTTTCTGTTTTAAAATACTTAATTTTCTCATGGGGAACTTGTCAGCTCCTAGCCATGAAAAGAGACATATTTCAACCCCATTTTAAAACATTTGACTGTCAGTTTAGTCTAGTGTAGGCTCGTTTTTTCCCTTCCACTTATAAGGAAACAAATAATAAGACAGTTTGTGCTAATGTTTATCTCCATTAGTATGAAACAGATTTTAAAATAAACTTTTTAACAATAATTATTATTTGCAGAAATGTAGAGAATGCTATTTTTAAATGAAGCTATATGTTGTAATTTTTTGTTATTATTTAATTTTGCAAATCGTTCGTTACTTTCAGGTTGATGCTCATATTTACTTAATGTGAGTGAAGTTTAAAGAGTATTAAGCTGCAAAGTTAGTTCTTAATTTTATTTCCTGTAACAATGTTATTCAAACGTTGAATGTGTTATGTACATCATGGTCTTATTATAGATTCCTTATAAGTAGTTGGGAAATAAGAGAATGCACAGCCTAGGCTAAAACAAAAGTCGCAGCCTTTAAAAGCCGGTCACTATGTGAAACAATTGAAACTCTAATCTCTGTGTTTGTCAGGAGTAAACAAACGAGAAACGAGAAGAAAGGGATCTTTCCGTCTGAGAAAAGTTTGAGGCTTAAAATTGAAACCGAAAATTGGGAATACTTCTAACATGGTTAAGTCTACAAAAAATGTATGTGAAATAAATTGTATGTTTTAACGAGATCTACATTTTTTGTGTACTACTTTTTTTTATATATCTCTTACTGTTTACAAATTATATAAAAGTGATCTTAAATGAAGAGGTCTAGAGGCTCTTCCCAAAACATTCAAGATATACATTACGTTTATCATTAATTATTTTAAACAGCAGGTATTTGGGATAGGCAGAATCAAACTGAACAATTGAAGGCCATAGTCGGATTTGAACTATGGATCTCCCGGTTTCTAGCCGGTTGCTCTACCACTGAGCTTACGGGACAATATGCCACATAGCATATTGTCCATAATAGTTGGCTATACTATGAATGCCTTTACTTAAGTACTTACAACATTGTAAGTCGCCATTGGGGTTGTCATCTCAAAATAATTTGAGATCACCTTGTGGTTTACCGGGAAACATGCGAGTCAGTTGAGAAAATCAATGCTATGCCGGCAAGTTGCCATGGTAGCTCAGTGGCAGAGCAACCGGCTAGAGACCGGGAGATCCGTGGTTAGAATCCCGGCTATGGCATTGAATTTTTCGATCTGACTTTACTTATCCAACTCCTGCCCTACACACGGCTAGAGACCGGGAGATCCGTGGTTAGAATCCCGGCTATGGCATTGAATTTTTCGATCTGACTTTACTTATCCAACTCCTGCCCTACACACGGCTAGAGACCGGGAGATCCGTGGTTAGAATCCCGGCTATGGCTTTGAATTTTTCGATCTGACTTTACTTATCCAACTCCTGCCCTACACACGGCTAGAGACCGGGAGATCCGTGGTTGGAATCCCGGCTATGGCATGGAATTTTTCAGACTGACTCTACCTATCCAACTCCTGCCCTACACACGGCTAGAGACCGGGAGATCCGTGGTTAGAATCCCGGCTATGGCATTGAATTTTTCGATCTGACTTTACTTATCCAACTCCTGCCCTACACACAGCTAGAGACCGGGAGATCCGTGGTTCAAATCCCGGCTATGGCATTGAATTTTTCAATCTGACTTTACCTATCCAACTCCTGCCCTACACACGGCTAGAGACCGGGAGATCCGTGGTTAGAATCCCGGCTATGGCATTGAATTTTTCAGACTGACTCTACCTATCCAACTCCTACCCTACACACGGCTAGAGACCGGGAGATCCGTGGTTCAAATCCCGGCTAAGGCATTGAATTTTTCAGACTGACTCTACCTATCCAACTCCTGCCCTACACACGGCTAGAGACCGGGAGATCCGTGGTTAGAATCCCGGCTATGGCATTGCATTTTTCAATCTGACTTTACTTATCCAACTCCTGCCCTACACACGCTTTTTGTGAGAAAACAATTAAAATGATGAAAGTAGTTGTTTTAGTTGAAATCTTTAGAGCCATTTTGGAGAAAAGAAAACTGTTCGAAAATTGTTCCATGTAAAGTGTAGTTGGGGGTGGGTTGATTTTTTTGAAAAGCTTCGTGGCGCATCCTTGGAAGATACGCAAGCTAAATACCAAATTTGGTATTTAACCGACTTTTCGTTTTTGAGGTATGCTGTCCACAGACACACAAACATCGACATTTTTTTTTCTAAAAGTGCTTTTTTCGGACTGTCAGTGAAATCTCGACATCAAATTTTTGGGTGGAACACATTACCTTTTCTATCCACATTGTACATACGGGGCTAAAGAAAGTATAAACCTGATACGTTTTTGTGAATTGGCCTGATGTAGAGTAAAGAAGGTAACAAAAGTTTGCAGAATAAGTAAATGGAAGGTTTCAGACTTTTAGAGAAAGTAAAGGTATGGAAATGTAGTGAACTAAATCGATGGAACTGCTAAAATAAATGTATTTACCGCGCGCCATCTCCAGAGAAGTTCACGACAAGATCTGGGGCAGTGTTGATGAAACAAGCTGGCACAGAAAACTGGTCAACTTCCACGAAATCAGGATAACCCTTGAACGCCGACTCTGAAGGTCAAACTGCTTCTGTGCCAAACCATGCTCATTCTGAAACAGTTTACAGTCAGTTGGAGTAACCTTAGTGCAGTCAATAGATCCGGTAAGTCAAATTAACATTCTTCTGCCAAATACAGTCTTAAGAAAGTTTGGTTTTATGGAAATGTTCACCTATTACTATAACATAGCACTATCAATTTATGATAAAAAGCTTTTTCTTTCTGCAACTCGAGATAAACATTAGCGAATAGTCTTACTTCTTGCTGCCTTGCAAGTAGAAGGGAATACACCGACAGTCAAATCTTTAAAAGCCGATGCCATGTGTTTCTTTGCAATACCAGCAGTTGACAAACCCTGTATAATTCAAGCTTAAGTTTTTTTAAATCTCAAACAAATAATAAGGAATATCTCAGAAATTGTCAATTCTACTAAAAAACGTAAATGATACAAATTGTGTGTTTTAAAGTAATCTACAGTTTTGCTGTAGTAAGTTTTGTCTACCGTTTATGGTTTACCAGTTAGGCAAAATTCATTCAGAATAAAGAGATATTTAGAGGCTATACCCAGAGAATTCAAGATATACATTTTATGTGCCATATAAATATCTTAAATATACGGGATTTTAATCAAAATTGTTAGAGCTATTTTTAAGAAAATCAAAATTTTAAATTTTTTCCATGTAAAGAGTATTTGGGGACGGGAAGGAGAGACTTAATATAAAGTTTGGCATTTTAGCGATTTTTCGTTTTTCAGTTATCATGTTCATACACACACACACGCGCGCGCGCACGCTTTCCTGAAAATGCTTTATTTGGATACAGGAGACCCTATCCAGTGAAATCTCGGTATCGAATTGTTTGGTGCAATACAATACCTTCTCTACACACCATCTTCAAAGTACGTGTACAGAAAGTAAAAATCTGATGTGTACCATTCACATGACTTTCTCTACAACTCTGCAACAAATTATTGTTACAAAGCTTAGGCTTCTATTTTTTTCCTGCTAATTGAGAAAACATTAGCAGAAATAGACTTATTACTTGCTTCCTTGTAAGTAGAAGCGAAATAAGGGAGTACTATAGGTTAAAGTGGTAGCCAAAAGCTGGTTGCCATGTGATTGAAGTTCCTTTGTTTGTGGGCAGGAATAGACAAATTCCTGTATGAGTAAAGATAAGTTTTTCAAAGCTGAAACAAATAAAACAAGGTATATCTTAAAAACGATCAACTCCACGAAAAAAATGTAAATGACATAAATTGTGTGTTTTAACGTGCTCTACATTTTCTGTGTCGTAAGTTTTTGTCCATCTCTTACGGTTTAACAGATATGCAAAAATCCGTAAAATTCACCCAGAATAAAGTAGCTTCAGGGCCTATTCTCAGAAAATTCAAGATATACATTTTATTTGTCAGGTAAATATTTTAATATACGATATTTTAAACAAAATCGTTAGACCCATTTTTTAGAAAATCCAAATTTTCGAAAAAAGTTACTTGTAAAGGTAGTTTGGAATGGGGGGATTTTCTCAACATTTTTGTGTCCTTTCCCTGGAAGATATTAAACTTAAATACCAAGTTTGGTATTTTACCGATTTTTCGTTTTTGAGTTATCGTGTTCACGGACACACACACACACACACACACACACACACACATGGATCTATTACTGAAAATACTTTTTTTTGGATACAGGGTACCCTAAAACATATATTTTCCGGTGAAATCTGGGTATCGAATTTTTGGATACAATACAATACTTTCTCTATACACTATGTACATAGTACGTGTAGAGAAAATAAAAATCAATGGGTGATAAAACGCTTATTCTTCATGATAATCGAGAGAAACATAGCAGAATTGCCTTACTACTTGGTTCCTTGTAAGCAAAAAGAAAATAAGGGAATACACTAGACTAAAACGATAGTCAAATGTTTTAAAAGTTGTTGCCATGTTTCTTTGTATTGACAAATCCTGTACGAGAAAAGTTGAGGTGAGTTAAAACTGAAACCAATAAAAACGAATATCTCAAAAATGGTTTACTCCACGAAAGTATAAGTTTTTGTCTATCCCTTACGGTTTACCTGAGAATGAAGAGGTCTTCAGAGACCAGTCCGTGACAATTCTAGATATACCTACCATTTATTATACGGTATTTTAATAAAAATCGTTTGGGTTGTTTTTGAGAAAATAGAAAGTTTCCAACATTTTTCCACAAAATGCGTATTTAGTGGTGGAGGGATGTTTTTGAACATCTTGGTGTCACATCCTTAGAAGATACTAAACTTAAATACCAAGTTTGGTATTTAAAAGTCCCTTCGTTTAAGAGCTATGCTGTCCACAGGACACACACACTCACACACACACACACACACACACACACACACAGCGTCCTTTTTCAAAAAATGTTCTTTTTAATTCAGGGGACCCTAAAATATGTATTTCCCTTGAAATCTCGGTATTGAATTTTTGAGTGCATTTTAATACCTTCTCTATACACTATGTACATAGTGCGTATAAAGAAAGTAAAAACTGAGTAAAAGCATAGCATGGTTTTGTTTATTATTTTTACTTTTTCTACACGTACTATGTACATAGTGTATAGAGAAGCTATTGTATTGCACCCAAAAATTCGGTACCGAGGTTTCGCCGGAAATACACGTTTTGAGGACCACTGAGTAAACAAGTTTTAAAAATGTCCATATGTGTGTTTATGTGTGTCTGTAGGCAGCAAGGCTCAAAAACAAGAAGTCGGTTAAATACCAAACTTGATTACCTTTAAATTTGTTGATTTTGAAGAGAGATTATGTATTAATTTGGTATTTAAGGTCAGTATCTTCCAAGAATGCAGCAGAAGATTTTAAAGAAAATCCCTCTCCCAACCATTCTTTGCATGGAAAAATTGGCATAAATTTTTATTTTCTCAAAAATGACTAACGATTTTGGTTAAAATCTCTTATTTTAAAATATAATGTACATGACAAATAAAATGTATATCTTGAATTTTCTGGGACTAACCTGTAAAGACCTCTTTATTGTGGATGAATTTTGTATAACTGGCAAACCGTAAGAGATGGACAAAAACTCACTGCGCAAGAAATGTAGATCAGCTTGAAACACACAATTTATGTTATAAACAATTTTTTCATGTAGTTGACCGTTTTCTTGATATTCCTTGTTAGGGGCTTTAGTTTTCTCATAGAGGAACTTGTAAAGTTCTGGCCATACAAAGAAACGGATTTCAATCCCATAGCAACCACGTTTTAAAACATGTGACTGTCTGTTTAGTCTAGTCTATTCCCTTATTTCCTTTCTGCCTAAAAGGAACTAAATAATAAGACTAAGGTTTGTCTCGATTATCAATAAGTATATAAAAGAATTAGTTATTAACAATAATTTGCTACAGACATGTAGAGAAAGTCATGTGAATGGAATACATAAGATCTTTTTATATTATTTTATAAAAAAGTCGATTCTTGTGATTCTTCATGATTTTTCAGACATACCCTTAAAGTCAAAAGTGGTGACGTATGCTAGAAGTTAAGTATGACGTCACTTTGTTTCAGCACATGGACCAGTACTACAGTTCTGGACCGTACCTGACGTCACACGGCGGCGGACCGAGTTTGCAGCTTCTGCTGTTTCAGCTGGTGAACCAACTCAGCACACAGCACAACGTCACGACAAAGCACACTGTGCAGGCTGTGCGCCACTGTGTCCACAGTCTCAATGAAGAGCAGCGGCGTCGGCAACAACTCACTAACCAATGCGAGAAGGACCAAGGCAAACTCTCTGCTGATTGTTTGATTATACAGAATGCGTATCTTTCAGCTGGAAAACAGATTGAACATTTGGAAAAAAGAGCGCAGGTAAGAGTGGGTAAAATTCAAAAACTATACTTTCTGCAGTACACCTGTGGACACCAAAAATGTGGCATCGAACAGCTTCGGGTATCTTCGTAAAAGCTGTGTTCACAACGCGCATGAAAGAACACAAAGAGGTGGTCTGATTTTTTTTTTTGTAGTGTTTAACGCCCGCTTTTACTGCTGTGGCACCGCAGGCGATGACATTGATGATACATGAAGATGGAGCCCCGGTGAAATGAGATGGCGGGGGAAACCGGAGAAAACCCGCCTCTGCGCCGCTTTGTTCACCACAAATCTCACATGCGGTCGCTTGGTGTCGACCCCGGGCCGTCTAGGTGAGAGGCGAATGGTCTGACCACTCGGCCGCGCTGGTCTGGCGCAATGAGGACCGTTTAAACAAAACTCAACAAATGCTATTTTAAAAGTTTTACAGGACACTTTTTTGTTTTTAGTTTACTCTGAGACTTTTGATACAGTACTTCTGAAAAAAAAAAAAATAGGGTTTCTCTTTTTGAGATGCATTTATTGATAGGCAGTACAACTACTTTTGTTATTTTATTTATTTGGAAAAAAATACGACAAAACTTAAGAATTTTACAAAACACAACTTATACATTCTTTGAAATGCACATAACTTAAAATGTTTAATTATTTTTCATTCACAGTAGGCAAAAACCTCATTATTATAAAACATGTGTTTTATAATAATGCTAAATACAGCTGAATTGAAAATTGCTTAATTTAGACACATTTAACCGTAATTTGTTCAAAATTAATTCTTGATGTACAGAAAAACTTCAATGTAGAATTAAACTTTTGTTTTGCAAAACCCAAAATCACTGAAAATCTTAATGCAATGGTTCCTCATCATAATCCATGCTGTCACGTCCTTTTAGAGCTTTGCCATAAAATACTTTACCTTCTTCCGACTCATTAACTTGTTCACGTCATCAGCTTTCTTCTTGCTGACATGGTTCACCATTCCAAGTTCAGGTGCACATTACAGAAATCTTCTGCCTTGGCTGAAACACGCACAAAAATAAGTGTTTTGTACGTTACACGATTATTACAAGTTATTTGTATGTAAATATTCTCACCTCTGCCATCGATTTTAAAAGGCAATTTACCTTTTACAATATTTTTGCCATGGATTTTAAATCATAGGTATGCCAGTCTTTACCCAAAAATGTTACGTCCCCAAAGCTGATTTTTAATAGAATTTAAGAAATGGAAATGTTGAGTTTCGTGAAAACGCTCTATTTTGAGGCACCCTTTTAAATGGGAAATATTGAGTTTTGTGATGTTGTCAAAAGTGCATCTTTTCCTCTCATTACAATTGACGTCAAAACCTGCATTTCGAAAACAATGGCGTTTGTTGAGTTTTGTTAAAACGGCCCTCAATTGGTGAGCACTGAGGAACAACCTGGCCGACAGGTTAGCAAGGCTTTCTTCCCACTCAGAAGTTCCTAGGTTCAAATCTCCTGCGGCTTTTCATCTTTACTTTCTCTGCACGTACTATGTAAATAGTGTATACAGAAGGCATTGTATTGCACACAAAAATTCATTACCGAGATTTCACCGTAAATACAGGTTTTGAAACTACCTGAATAAAAAAAAAAGCATTTCCATATGTGTTTCTGTGGACAGCATAGCTCAAAAACGAAAGACCGTTGGTATCTTCCAAGGATGCGACACAAGGATTTTCAAGAAAACCTCTCCAACCCAACTACCCTTTACATGGAACTTTTTTTCGAAAATTTTGATTTTCTAAATAATGGCTGTAACTATTTTGATTAAACTGTCGTATATTAAAGATATTTACCAGACAAATAAAATGTATATCTTAAATTTTCTGGGAATAGCCTCTTTACTCTGGATAATTTTTATTGAATTTTACTAAACTGGTAAACCGTAACTGATAGACAAAAACTTACTGACAAAAAGTGTAGAGCACATTAAAACACACAATCTGTATTACCTATATACTTTTTTTCGTGGATTTGATCAGTTTTGAGATATTCCTTGTTTCTGGTTTCAGCTTTGAAAAAGTTATACTTTTCATACAGGAATTTGTCAGCTCCTGTTCACACAAACAAAGGGCTTCAGTGACATAGCAACCAACTTTTGTCTATCACTTTAACCTACGGTACTCCTTTATTGCGCATCTACTTACAAGGAAGCAAGCATAAGACTATTTCTGCTTATTTTTTCTCGATTAGCATGAAGTAAATAGAAACAAAAGCTTTTTAACAATGACTTGTAGCAGAAAGGTAGAGAAAGTAATGTGAATGGAACACAGATATATATATATATTTTTTTTTTTTTTTTTTTGCCAGGGTGTACAATGTACTAGGCGTGTCTGAAAATTAACTATCATTGCGTTCAACCTCCACCTGCACCATCCGCGAAACTTTTGGCATCGGTTAGCTGCGCTCCCGAGAGCTGGTTTAGCTTACACGTCAGGTCATGAGTTCCTGGCGACTAGTTCGCCGTCTTGAATTGAGTAACCTACTGACATTTTCTTATGCTTCGTAATCAAACTGAAGGGCGGAATTTGTGTTTCACTCTGCTTTAAGGTCTTGTTTCTTGCAGTAGAAGCACTAAAACATGTGAAACTATAATGAATTGCGGAAAGAGTTTCAGTATCAATATCAGAAATTTAACTGCACAGCCATTGCGATAGTGTATCGTGGGATTTTAAGGTGACTATTGGCTCTGTGTTTACATTAATCTAAGTGAAGAGAAGCTTGGCAGACTTAAACTGCGACAATATCAGTGCTGTATAATCAATACCTTTCTAAAGCGGCGTGGAATCCTTTTGATCAAGGAATTGACATTTTTAATAAAGCAGTTTAATAGATTTTGTTGATATGTTTAAAGGGTAAACGTTACAGTATTTCCCCATTAATTCTGTAATAAAGCCCGTTCCGGTCCAGATTTCTTATTCATTTTAAGCAACAACATTTAACTGCACCAAATAATCCAAGGTACAGAGTGGCAAGCTTTGCCAATGACCGACGCAACGCATGCGCACTTGTCTCTCTGGTTCACTGTCTGTTCACAGACACCATCACAGCCCGATCGTGTTGTGCGGACAAGATCGATAAAAATGTTTAACACATTTCTGAACCCGGCGACTGTGATGGGCGTTCCGTAATAGCTTTTTGAATGCAAGGAATGTTAAGCCAACTGGAATTCACCGCCAACGTGTAGAGTAATGAAAGATGTAATGGTGAGAAAATGGGTTAAGCAATTCAATGAGGGACGAACTAATCTCCATGACGACATATGGACTAGGCGGCCTCCTGTTGTCACTGATGATTTGGTTGAAGAAGTATGTAAGTCAATTCGTGAAAGCATATGACTCAAAATGAGATTGATTTTTTATGTATTTCTAAAACTACGGTGTTCACCAGTGGCTGTCTGCACTGGTGGAAAAATAAATTAAGAATTGCTCTTTATTGTGCAAATATATGTTGAGATCTTTTAAGCTCACACACACACACACGCGCGCACACACACACAGGGTGGACCACTTAACTTGAGACTGTAGAATATCTCCAAAAGTAAGAGTTGTAGAAAGAAACATCCTGAATAAAAGTGTCTTGATATAATGAGAGAAAGTAAATGTCATTTTTTGTAGTTTAACGTGCTTTAACCTGTTGGTCATATTGAATAAAGAATGAAATGATGCTCAAATGATCTCGGGGACCATGGACCTTAAAGTTACTCAACATTCGTCTTCTCAGGACAAGGGAAAATGCCGAAAAGAAACCTTATTCGGGTAACTCACCCTAAGCGAGATTGGAACTCACGACCTGTTGAGTGTGAGGCAGACACGCTACCTAAGCGGGTTAAATGTCATTTGTTGTGTTTAATTGGAGAACGTTTGGATGGGAATTTATAGGTCCAGGTACGCTTTTTAAATGGGAATTCACATTTTGCTTTATTTTGTTTCCTTATTCCTCATCATAAAATGCACAATTTTGTTTAATCTGGTGTAGACATTGAAACCTTGATGAAAGACAGATACACAGAGTATCAGAACTGCACGGGTATTCAGTATGAAGGCGCGCATACGAAATGCTTGTGTCAGTATTGGAGGGGACATGCTCTTACGGACACAGCAATCACATACTTGGAAAATGTATTGAGGTAGAAGGACATCATTTTGAACATCTATTGCACTAAGATATCATGCTGTAGTATACCCGTGCAGTGTTCATGCTCTGTACATCTGACTTACATCAACGTAAAAGAACCCTGTACAAGAAAATAGTTTAAACAAAATTTGTTTATTTTTGATGAGGAGTAAGGAAACAAAGTAAAAAACATGGCTTCCATTTAAAAAACTAACCTTGTCCCTCACAATAGCATTCGAACCGTTTCTAATTAAAACGCAACAAATTACATTTACTCTCCCTCATTATATCAAGACACGTTTATTTCTACAACTCTGAGTTTTGGAGATCTTCTACAGACTCAAGTTAAATGGTCTACCCTGTAAATATCTTTTACTGCTAGTAAATTTATAGTAGTCAATAGACACTTATTTCAATTTAATTTTTAGGGAATTATTTTAATAAAATGTTGAATTACTGCAAACAATTTTATTGGTTTATAATGTTAAAAATACACAGATTTTACTAGAGTATATCTCTGATGTTTTGATAAATATTGTGTATAAATTTGAAGAAGATCCATTTATTATATTCAGTAAAACACGTTCCTGAACAGAGTGGCACATAATTATAGTTTATACCAAATGATAGGTTTATAAAATATAAAAAAACAGTTGCAACAAAATGATTAAAACTGAGTGCACCCCAGAGAATACATATTGTAATTATAATGTAAAGGAAATGCTGTTTAATAAACCACTCACTGATTCATCCATTTGTTTGTGTATTAATTCATTCAATGTATTGGCCCCAGCCACAACATTTGATAGCCTGTTGTTACAGGAATCGTCCAAGAAATACGAAGAGAAAGTTGCCTCGTTGGAGAAGCAAGTGCAGAAAGAAAACTCAGCAAGATTGTTTTGTGAGCGTGAAGCAAAATTACAAAACAATTACAGCGACTTGGAACAGATGAAAGAGGAACTAAATGAGATGAAAAATGGCAGCCATAAGGACGATGGCAAGATAAACCAAATATTGGCAGCTCTCCAACAAATATCTGCAAACCAAAATATGGTGAGTATTGTGTGTGACTGCATTTATTTAGTTTTACTTCCTCTACACGTACGTATAGAGAAGGTATTGTATTGTTTTGGGTTACTCTGAATAAAAAAACAACCAAAGAATTTCAGAAACGTGTGTGTGTGTAGCATAGCTTAAAACCGAAAAGTCCGTTAAATACCAAACTTGATATTTAAATTAAGTGTCTTCCAAGGATGCGACATGAAGATTTTTAAAAAAATCCCCCCACCCCAACTACCTTTTACTTAGAAAAAGTTTCGGAAATTTTGATTTTCTCAAAACTGCCTCTAAGGTACTATAGATAAATTAATATCGTATATTAAAGATATTTACCTGATAAATAAAATGTATATGTTGAATTTCCTGGGAATAGCCTCTGAAGACATCTATAGCGGATGAATTTCAGGAAGTTTGCAAAACTGATAAACGTTAATAGATAGACAAAACCTTACTATACAAAATATGAAGTTCTCCGTAAAACATAGAACATATGGCCTATACCTTTTTACGTTTTCCGGATACTTCTTGATATTGGTTTCTCTTTTAAAATACTTCTTTTCTCAACTCCTGGCCAAGCAAACAAACCACATTTTAAAACATTTGACTGTCGGTTTGGTCCAGTGTATTTCCTTTCCCTTCTGCTTATTAGGGACTAAGCAAAAAACCGTTTCTGCAGTATGACGTAGATAGAAGAATAAGCTGAACATTATTTAGATGTAGAGAAAGTCATGTGAAGGTAACACATTAAACGTTTTAAACGTCTTCCTAGTTCAAACTTGAAGAAATGTGGCAATTTTGCTTTATTATAAAGATTCCCTTAACAAGCTAAGTGCACATTTTATTCATACGGCATAATGTTTGATGTGTTCCACTCACATGACTTTCTCTACATCTCTGTAACAAACTGTTGTTAAAAACTTAGGTTTCCATTTACTTCATTCTAATGAGGTAAACATTAGTAAAATGCTTTCTTGTAAGTGGAAGCGAAATAAGGCAATACAATAGACTAAAACGATAGTCAAATATTTTTAAAACTGGTTGTTATTTGATTGAACTCCGTTTCTATGCAATGCCAGGAGTTTATAAATTTCTATATGTGAAAAGTTTAAGTATTTTAAAACTGAAATGAATAATAAGCAATATCTAAAAAAAATAGTCTACTCCGCTTAAAACAATATACTCGTATAAGGCATAAATTGCGTTTCAGCGAGATCTACATTATTTTGTGCAGTAAGTTTTTGTCTATCTTTTACGGTTTACCAGTTTTGCAAAAATCGGAATAAAGGAGTCTTCAGATGCTATTCTCAGAAAATTCAAGATAAACATTTTATTTGACGTGTAAATATCTCTAAAATATAACATTTTAATCAATATCTTTAGAGTCATTTTTGAGAAAATCAAAATCTTGTAAATGTTTCAATGTAAAGGGTAGCGTTGGGGGTGGGGGGATTTTCCTCAAAACCTTCATGTCGCATCCTTGGAAGATACTAATCTTATATACCAAGTTTGGTATTCTATCGACTTTCATTTATTAAGTTATATCGTGTTCACACCCCCACACGGACATACATACCCACGTGGACATTTTTCTAAAAATGCTTTTTTGGAACAGACCCCTAAAAAGTCTATTTGCGGTGAAATGTCGGAATTGAATTTTTAGGTGCAATGCAATACTTTCTATATATACTATGTACATAGTACGTGTAGAGAAATATGTGTTACGTATTGATTATTTTGGGAAGATAGGGCTCTGTTCTTTTTCACTTAGACGTACCTCCACCACAGGAACAATAAGCATTTCTAAATAAAAAGTTGACGTCAGGATTAAATATCCTTCAAGTAAAATCGTGTAAGACATAACCCCAGCATAAGAACAACTTCCAAACTGCAGTAGGAATACTGGACTGCATTCTCCTAGTAGCACGGTCGTAAAGACTTCCTTCGGAAATAAAGCTGGTGGTTCCTTGGCACGTAACATAACTGAAACCTGGAACGAAATTAAGCGGTCTTTCACGACAAATATACGAAGGCTGTCTAGAAAGTGACAGATGATTTGGTCCAACTAAATAATAACGAAAGCTATCAACACAAAACTTTATTTACAAAGTTACACTACCTTACTCTATTGTTCAACGTAATCGTCATTGCATTCAAGGTATTTATTGTCACGTGGTACCAGTTTTTCAATGCCGATGTACTCTTTCCCGCTAAAGATATGAGCCAAGATGTCACTGTCACTTTGAGATCTTCATGGCTGGGAAATCTTTACCATCCAAAAAGTCATGTAAGATGTCCAAAGTCAAACACCGGTTTTCTGAATTCTTTTATCAACATTTGCTTTCAACTGCTCCACAACGACTGATGAACTTCCACTCCGGTCTTTATCGTACACACTGCTTCTTCCTTGATTGCTCGTAAGTTATGTGTCATTTCCTCACTGAAAACTCGTTCATTGCATTATCACTATACGTTTGCGTTATTTGCCTATAACATTTCATTGGTTAAACATTATCGGCATTCAAAAAGGGAATAAGTTCCTTGGCGATGGAAAAGTTTAACATGGACATTGAAAAACTGGTACTATGTGGAGAGAATGGCGATTCCCTTGAGAAATAGACTAAGGTATGTAACTTTGTAAATCAAGTTTTTGATATCTTTCATTATTGTTTAGATATAGCAAATTGTTCGTTACTGCCTGGATGACCCTAGAATGGGGCGCTGAGAATCACAGTGTCTATAAATAAAACTGTATTTCAATGTTTCATACACAGGTTATGTTGATACCAGATTTCCAAGTGTGTGAATTTGCCTCATTCTGTACTCTGTCATGTTAACTTCTAAATGAGAATGAAAATTACCGAATAGAAGCGGAAGCGCTCGATAGTAGGAAAAGCTCTTGTATCGAAAGGTAAAACTATGACAGGAAGTATAAACTGCTTAGAATAAGGTTACTGTTCATGCATAGGAATTAAAACAAACACGCAACGTTTGGGGATGGATTCCTGACATCTGAACAAGAAAATATATTCATATAAACAAACGCTGTAAAACGATTCGTTTTCGCGTTATCAATTTATTTATGAAAGTCACATTCAAGGGTTTTCTGGCCCCACCCTAATAACTTCATTTATTTATGCATCCATTCATAGAAGGCTTTGACCCATTTTAGCCTGCAGAGTTGGCCTTGTGTTGCCATGGCTGCCTGTTAACATTTGTGTAATACATTCCCCAGCACGCCTTACAAGTGTTGTCTTCATTCAGAACAATCTCCCAGACTTGTTAGAAAATGTGACTGCAAATAAGAAGAAACATGATGCTTAAGCGCCTTTTAGTCTCATTGTTAGAGATGCACTGGCTGGTCTCTAGCATGACATGGATAGATAGTGGGGGACCAATTCCATGGCCTACACGTTTCCCCAACTTCAAACATTGGTTTATGCAGCAGACATCCTACATTAAGTACGTGTCATGTAAGTCTGTGAAATCATACATCGACTGGGAGTATTTGACATTCCACGAGTACATGCGTGTCTAGACGCAAGAGGAGAGCATTTGCTATAAGTGGTGTTTGTGTGGAACAGCTCATAACAAACCGACAACGTCAAAAATACAATAAAGTAACACGTTTTGATTAGTAGCATTTTGAAACCGCAATAAATGGAGAACGAATGGTTTTGGGGCTGTGTTTATATGAATATTTTTTTTATATAAGGAACCTATGTCCAAACATTTTAAAAGTATTTTTGAATCATCCTGTATACTATTCCTTCGAGCTTTTTCCATACGTAAAGCAAAATGGTAATACTACATTTTGTGCATACGCCTTGTTTTGGCTTTTGGGCTGCGCGGTCGATTCTACCACGTAGTAAGACTTCGTAGCGGGTAGACGGAGTCCTTTTCACCTAGTAGACTCCGCAGAACACGCGACCGATGAATAAAACTCGGAATCGGGATCGTCAGCTAGGTGGAGAAGGTTGCCCATGTCTAGAAGGCTCCGCAGAACTGCATCAGGTGTTACCCTAAATCCGAACGGGATCGTCAAATTTGGCATGAGCTACCCTGAGGCAGGATCAGGTACCTGATAAAGAATACTGTACCAAGGAAGAACTGAGGCACACTACCGTCGTTAACGCTCTGACAGTTGGCCCAACCAGAAGGCGACAATTTCAATATGTGGGGTTTGCACGATGGTTGGGGAGTGACAGGAGGTAGCAAGTGTGCCAGTCATTGTGCATGGGCCCTTGTGCACCGCTGGTGTATTAATTTACCAAAATGTTTATTTTGGGGTTGACATTTTGAAGTCAAAACAACTCTTGAAGGATTGTAAGGAGCTTAGCCGTAGCAGCTGTTGGAGGTGCTCCTTCGTTACCGGGGGTGCCCGCAAGCCATGCGGGGAAGCCGGTATCGCCTGAAGCGGCGGTTTCTGGGATTATAATCCCCAAGAGAACTAACGAGGGTGCCCCGATGGAATGGTAAACCTTCGTTGAATTTTACTGCCCGATGCCTAATCTCGTCCTCTAGTTATGGTAAACCAGAAGCTTCGTGCAGGAGTCCCGTAGGAAATCATAGAGACACAGAATAGCTGGCCGGAAAGCATTTGTTCTGTTCCTGTTGAAGCAACCGCAGACTGGAGTCTGCCGCCATGCCCCAGATCTTGCAGGGTAGATTAACAAGGGGACTATGAGGGCCCTCAAAAGGCGCAATTTAAGGGGAACCGGCATTGTGGACTTCAGCATCGGGTACAAGGAGGCAGGAGCACGGGTACAGTATTTAATAAAGAATACTGAAGAACTTGCCATCGTGCCACTAGCAAAGCCGTTAACGCTCTGGTGACTGGAAACTGACTGACCTCTCTTTTTTTTTTAAGGTGAGACAGAAAGAGAGTTGGATAAGGAAAAGAATGGCCACTGAGGGTGATGCTCTTAGTGTTGTGGTACACTTTATTTTATACTGTGGGAGAACAATATGTCCGGTGCCGCATATGCACCCGGAGTTTAAGGTGAAAGTGAAAAACAATAGTGGGAGCGAGTGCGTATAAGGGGGTGAAATGCCATGCGGGCCCTGACATTTACCGTCGTCAAGAGGTGATTTTATTGTTTGAGGTGTTCAGTGTCTGGGTGTAGTGGTGGCGGAAATGTGTCTACGTCCTCTGGATCTTGATGGTGTATAACTGTGCGGGCTCAGAGAGCGTCTTGGCTTCGGCTGCTGGAAGGTGTCCTCCAGCATCTTCAGCCGGTTAACAAGCGTGTCCCTCTGGTCACGTAGGAGACGTTCGAGGTCTCTGCCGGTCCGCTCTCCCTTTATACCCCCATCTGTTGCGCTCTACTCTCCGTCCCGCGATTACCATGGTGGCGCCATCCATCTTTACTCCTTATAACTATTTGTACACAGCGCCTACAAGTGGCGATCTTGCACACTAATTTAAGGCCGTCAAATAGTTTGATGTTAATGTTCACAACACGGCTCGTTGTAGATTTTCCAAGTTTCATAGACACTTTAGGTACGTTAATATAGGTACGTATCACAGAAAATATGCTAGTGGTGTATGACAGTAAATGAAATATTATATATTTTTGATTTCAGGGAAAAGACGTTTACTTATTGGAAAGCCAGTTGAGTATTGCCAAGGAATCTATAGAAAATGTAACAGAAATGAATGCAAGGCAAAGCAAGGAGTTAGAAAACGAGAGAATAAAAACTCAAACATTAGAAGAACAGAATGCGCAATTGGAAGCTTCTTTACGTAACTTTCAGAAACAACTGCAAGAAGAAAAAGAAAAATTTGAAGATGAAATGCAGAAATTGAAAACACAGACATCAGAGGCATTAGCAAAGAAAGATAATGAACTTGCTGATGAAAGAAAGAAGACTGCAGAGATTAAGAGAATACTTGAAGAATCCCAGAAAAGTCGGAGAGATTCTGAGAAACAGAATGCTGCTGTACTGGAAGCTGAAAGAAGCAATTGCTCAATGCAACTGCAACAACAGAAAGCAACATCTGAAACCAAGTTAAAAGTAGAAGAAAAGAAAACTCAAGAAGCACGGAATCAGCTGAGAAACTGCAATCTTCTGCTGAATGCTGTTAAAGAACAAACTGTAAGTATTCTGTGTTTAAACGGAGATTAACTCTACAATACTGCTACTGTTATTTTACCTTATTTTAAAGAACGTATCTCAGGAACTACTAAAGATATAATTTTGAAATCTTTACATAATAAAGCCAAAATCTTTTAATTAATTTCGCATGTTATTGAAGAAATTTATATAAGAAAAATCTGATGTGTTGCATTCCCATGACTTTCTCTACATCTCTGCAACAAATTAATGTTAAAAAGCTTACGATTCTATTTACCTCATTCTAATCGAGAAAAAAATTGTCAGAAACAGTCTTATCGCTTGCTTCCTTGTAAGTAGAAGCGAAATAACGCAGTACCATAGGTTAAAGTGATAGTCAAAAGCTGATTGCTATGTCACCGAAGTTCCTTTGTGTGTATGAACATGAGTTAACACATTTCTGTGTGAGAAAAGTGTAAGTTTTTCAAAACTAAAACTATAAAAAAGGCATATTTAAAAAACGATCAACTCCACGAAAGAAAAAAGTATATAATATAAATTGTTACGTTAACGCGCTCTACATTTTTGTATGGTAAGTGTTTGTCCATCTCTTACGGTTTAGCAGTTATGCAAAATTCCGTAAAATACATGCAGAATAAAGTAGTCTTCAGAGGCTATTTCCAGAAAATTCAAGGTATGTATTTTAATTGTCAGGTAAATAATTTTAATATACGATATTTTAATCAAAATCGTTAGAGCCAATTTTGATAATATAAAAATTTTGGAAAAAGTTACATGTAAAGGGTAGTTGGGGGTGGGGAGTGGGGGATTTTCTTGAACATCCTTGCGCCGCATCTTTGGAAGATACCAAAGTTAAATACCAAGTTTGGTATTTAAGGGTCTTTACGTTTTTGAGGTGCTGTCCACAGGCACACATGCACACATGCTTTTTTTGGATTTAAGGGAACCCAAAACATGTATTTCCGGTGAAATCTCGGTATGGAATTTTTGGGTGCAATACAATACGTTCTCTATACACTATGTACATAATACGCATAGAGAAAGTAAAAATCTAATATGGCATATTCTCATGACTGACTATTTCTAGTTGTTCTACAAATAAACTACTCGTATGAAAGATTATTCTTTATGATAATCGAGAAAAGCATTACCAGAAGGGAATACAATCGACTGAAGAGACTGTCAGTCCCTACGCGATTGTCATTGAAATCTGCATCTCTTTCCATTAGCAGAAGTAGAAGAAAACATGTTATGTGTTCCATTCACATCTCTACAACAAATCATTGCTAAAAAGCTTATTCTTCTATTTACTTCATGCAAATCGAGAAAAATTAACAGAAATAGTCTTATTGCTTGTTTCCTTGTAAGTAGGAGCGAAATAAGGGAGTATCATACGTTAAAGTGATAGTCAAATATTTTAAAAGCTAGTTACTCTGTGATTGAAGTATGGACTGGAGTTGAAAAATTCAAGTATGAGAAAAGTATAGGTATTTTATAGCTAAAAACAATAACAAGCAATACCTTAAGGAATATAAACAAAAAAATATTTCATCTATTTTTAATATTATTAATAATATTATTATTATTATTATTAATATTATTACTAAAAAGCTCATTCCAATTGAGAAAGAATTAGCAGAAATTGTCTTATTACTTGCTTCCTTGTATGAAGATGGGGAATACACGAAACCAAAACGATAATCAAGTTTTTAAAGTTGCTTGCCATGTCATTGAAATTCCTTTGTCCTTGTTTTGTTGTTTCATATGTAAAACAAACACCCTTTAACTTGATGATCATATCCGGTTTTTGGCTTGTGAAACAACTCGTATTACATTACGTTAATCAACGTTTACTTTCTCTACACGTACTATGTACATAGTGTATAGAGAAGGTATTGTATTGTAACCAAAAATTCGATACCGAGATTTCGCATGAATACATGTTTTGAGACCCCCTGAATAAAAAAACCTTTTAGAAAACCTGCGAGTGTGTGTGTTTCTAAGAGTCTGTGTATGTCATTGCTCAAAAAGACCGTTAAATACAAAACTTGGTATTTCATTTTTGTATCTTCCAAGGATGCGATACGAAGATTTTCAAGAAAAGTCCCCCACCCCAACTGGCCTTTACATCGAACCTTTTTTCGGAAAATTTTGATTTTCTCAAAAATGGCTGTAACCATTTTGATTAAAGTTTCTAATATAATAAACATAAAATGTATACCTTGAATTTTCTGGGAACACCCTCTGAAGACTACTATATTCTGAATGAATTTTACGGAATTTTGCATAACTGCTAAACCGTAAGTCATAATCTACAGAAAATATAGAACTCGTTAAAACGCACAGCTTACATTATACACATTTTAGTTCGTGGAGTTGATCGTTTTTGAGATATTCCTCGTTATTGGTTTCAGCTTTGAAATACTAATACTTTTATCATACGAGAATTTGTCAACTCCTGTCCATAGAAATGAAGGAACTTCAGTGACATAGCTTTTGACTATCACTTTAGCCTATGGTACTCGCTTATTTAGCTTCTCCTTACAAGGAAGCAAGTAATAAGACTATTTCTGCTAATTTTTTCTCTATTAGCATGAATTAAATAGAAGCACAGGTTTTTTAACAATAATTTATTGCAAAAATGTGGAGAAAGTCTTGTGAACGGAATACATCAGATTTTTTACTAGCCTAACGCCCGTTAACCTAGTTGGTCATGTCGGACGGTGAATGAAATTGGTGAAGTGATGTTCAAATAATCTCGGGGTCCATGGAGGTTAAAGTTACGCGATATTCGTCTTCTCAGGTTAAGGGAAAACCCCGAAAAACCCTTATTCCGGAAATTCGCCTTAAGCGAGATTTGAACTCGTGACCTACTGAAGGTGAGGCAGACACGCTACCACCAGACTACCCAGGCGGGCTTTTCGCATTTTCGATAATCTACGTTCACATGTTCTTCTTTACATTTCTGCTTCTGCATTTCAATTTCTTGGAGTGTATTGTCTAATAATCTAAAAGGTTTCTTACCTTTTTCTGTGTGTGCCTCCTTTTCTTCATCTGTATAGCTAGCATTACAATGGTTATAAACTAGAAATAATGTAACCAGATTATGTAGATACCTAATAAAGTTTATAATTATTGCAGGATGTATCCAGGAAAAATGTAACCAAAGTCATCGAGTTCACAAAGCAATACAAAAAGTATCTGGCAAGTGGAAATTTAAACTTTGCTGTAGCAGTGTATGGTGATCCCGAAATTATAGACATTTTTGGACTTTCAGGAAACATGGGTAAAAAGGTTAGTAAATTGTTCATTTTACAGTTAATAATAATAGTTTCGTTCCTCCCTATAATTATAGAACTAACGCCCCGTAGAATAGAATGGAGGACCTGGAACGATAGTTCGGTCCATAACCAGCTATGAGAAAGCCTAAGCGGATGATAAGAAATTCAAGCAAAATAGACGATAGGATAGGTGATTATGAAGCAATTGGTGGAATGAGTGGCGGGGAAAACCGGAGGACCTGGAGAAAATTCGGCCATACACCGTTTCGTCCACCTCCAATCCCAGATGCGGGCGTTTGAGAGCCTTAGTGAGCGGCGAGCGCTCTAAAACTTCGCGGCCCTTGTGTGTGCATATCTGAAAAACGTTAAGCACCAAACTTGATATTTAAATTCAGCGTCGCTGTAAAAGATTTTCAAAAAATTCCTCATCCCAAATTATCCTTTCTATTAAAAATGATTCGATTTTTTTCCCCTCAAAAATGCATCTAACAATTTTGATTATAACACTACATTATCTACAAATGTAAGCGAAATTGATGATAGTGAAGGTGATGATGGAGCAATTAGTGGAAAGAGTCGCGGGGGAAACCGGAGAAAACACGCCACACGGGCTCGAACCCGGGCCTCCTAAATGGAAAGCGAACGGTCTAACACGGCGCAGTAAGGATTGTATAATAAATATTTCCGAAAATTTGCTTCAATAGTTAACTTGGTGTTAAAAGCAGCTTGTTTCAAAGATGAGAAATCACTTCTACAAGGACTGGATAAAAGTAATGAGAACTATTTATACTTTCTCTATGTAGGGGACACCTTGACGACCTTAACAGTTGACCTATATTAATATGTTCATTTTTAGAGGTAATTTTGTTTTTTTGTGTGTATTATTGGAATGGTCTTTTGCCGTATTATATCTAGTTGCATACATTTTTATTTTAATATGATCCAAATTATTTGGCCATTTTTAAAAATCTGATGTCATCCATTCACATGACTTTCTCTACATCTCTATAAAAAGTATTCTTAATAAGCTTATTCTTCAATCCTCTTCATGCTAATCAAGATGAAGACTAGTAAAAGTATTCTTAATAAGATTATTCTTCAATCCTCTTCATGCTAATCAAGATGAAGACTAGTAAAAAGGTGTTATTACTTGTAAGTGGAAGGGAAATAAGAAAACATACTAGGCTAAAGTGATAGTCAAAGGTTTTAAAAGTTGGTTGCTATGGAATTGATATCCGTTTCTTTGAGTGGACAGGAGTTTGATCATTTCCTGTGTGAGAAAGCTGTAAGTGTTTTAAAACTGAAACCAACAACAAAGGTTTTAAAAGTTGGTTGCTATGGAATTGATATCCGTTTCTTTGAGTGGACAGGAGTTTGATCATTTCCTGTGTGAGAAAGCTGTAAGTGTTTTAAAACTGAAACCAATAACAAAGAATGTCTCCAAAACGAAAAGCTTGTATATGACGTAAATTGTGTGTTTTCAAGGGATCTACGTTGTTTGCTTATCTCTTACGGTTCACTAGTTGTGCAACATTCAAAAACATTCATCTAGAATAAAGATGTCTTTAGAAGCTATTCCCAGATTTACATTTTGTTTGTCATGTAAATATCTCGAATGCAAGAGATTTTACTCAAAATCGTTTGAGCCATTTCTGAAAAATAAACATTTTAGATTTTTTTTCTTCCATATAAAGGGTATTTGAGGGTGGGGACATTTTTTTAGAATCTTTGTATCATCCTTAAAAGATACTGAACTTAAATATCAAGTTTGGTATTTAATGGGATTTTCGTTTTTGAGCTATTCTGTCCGCAAAGACACACACACTCATACACATATTTTTCTAAAAATGCTTTTTTACTTTGTCTACACGTACTATGTACATAGTGTATACAGAACGTATTGTATTGCTCCCAAAAATTGGGTTCCGAGATTTCACCGGAAATACATATTTTGAGACCCGCTGAATCCAAAAGGAGCATTTTTACAAAAACGTCCGTGTGTGTGTCTATTAGCAGCAGAGCTCAAAAACGAAAAGATCATTAAACACGAAACTTAAATGCCAAGTTTGGTATTTAATGGTCTTTTCGTTTTTGAGCTCTGCTGCCAATAGATACAAGTAAGTTTGGTATCTACCAAGGTTACGACACGAAGATTTTCTTTACATGGAACATTTTTGGAAAAAAAAATTGTCAAAAATTTTCTTACGATTTTGATTAAAATACCGTATGTTTAAGATATGTTTATAACAAACGAAATGTATATGTTGGATTTTCTTGAAATAGCCTCTAACGACCTCTTGACGGCTTTTGTTTAACTGGCAAACCGTAAGAGATATTACAAAAACTTACGACACAAAAAATGTAGATCTCATTAAAACACAATTCATGTCATATGCTTCCGTTTTCGAGATATCACACATTATTTCAATTTTAGCCACGGGAAGACATGATTCTTCTTGTTTCTCGTTTGTTTATTTTTGGCAAGCAAAGATATTGGTGTTTCATTTGTTTCGCATTGCGAACGGCTTTTAGAATACGGGACTCTCGTTTTAGGCTATGCATTTTGTTTTATTTCTTTTTTACTTACAGGGAGCGAGTAATAAGAGTAATTCTGCTTATGTTTATCTTGATTAACATGATTTAGATAGACGAATAAGTTTTTTAACAATAATTTGTTACAGAGATATTCAAAGGTGGACGTTTTAAAGTGAACATTAAACGTGTTTCAGATGTCAAGACAAGAGGCCTGTAGAGAAGGGTTTTCTTGTGGAAATGGACGTTGTATTCCCAAATGCTTCAAGTGTGATGGAGCGGATGACTGTGGTGACCGGAGTGATGAAGTTAGCTGCTGTGAGTAGCTCATAGCGACAGCTCGCTGCTACTTTACGTGTGTAGCATTAATAAGCGCAAAAAACAGGGCCCATATGGTTAAAAGGAAGGTGTAAGATAAGTATATGCATTCTTGACCCCTCCAACTTCCGTCACCGTTTATTGTTTATAATAAGAGCTCAGTTCGGGGTCATGAAATTGACAGATTGAGACATAGTGTACAACTATGACGTGATGGATTAGCCGTGTGTCTACAGCCCGTTTCGAAACGTGTTGCAGTATCTAGCTTTGCTCACTGCCTGGCCTCGTTTAGTTCCAGCTACGTTTTACTTTCACTACACATACTATGTACATCTGCATAGAGAAAGTATTGTATTGCACCCAAAAATTCCATACCGAGATATCACCGGAAATACACGTTTTGGGACCTCCTGAATCCCCCCAAAATTAAAATATTCCGTGTGTGTGTGCCTGTGGGCAGCATAACTCAAAAACGAAAAGTACGTTAAATACCAAACGTGATACTTCAGTCCAATATCTCCCAAGGATGCGACACTAAGATTTTCAAGAAACTACTGGGGGAACTTTTTTTGAAAACTTTGATTTTTTCAAAAATGGCTATAACTAATTTGATTCAAATGTCGTACCTATATTAAAGATATTTGCATAGCAAATAAAATGTATACCGTGAATTTTCTGGGAATTACCTCTAAAGACCTCTTTATTCTGGATGAATTTTGCGGGATTTTGCATATCTGGTAAACCGTAATAGATGGACAAAAACTTACTTAACAACAAATGTAGAGCCTGTTAAAACACACTTTTTTTTTTTGAGTTGACAATTTTTGAAATATCATTTGAAATTGGTTTCAGTTTTAAAATAGTTATACTTTTCTCATACGGGAATTTGTCCACACCTAGACATACAACAAACGGATTTCATCCACATGCCAACCAGCTTTTAAAATATTTGACTATCGTTTTAGCCTAATGTATTCTCTTATTTATCTTCTACTTACAAGGAACTAATTCTGCCGATGTTTATCTCGATTAGCATGAAGTAGACAGAAGAATACGCTTTTTAATGTATTACAGAGATGTAGAGAAAGCCATGTGAATGGATCATCAGATTTTTTTTTACCTTCTTTCCTTCTTTTTTATTTTCTATACACGTACTATGTACATGGTGTATGGAGAAAGTATTGTATTGCACCGAAAATTCGATACCGAAATTGTACCGGGGATAATATTTTTGGGTGGAATATAATACTTCTCTAGTTACTATGTACATTGTACTACATACTTGCTAGAGAAAGTAATAAAATAGGAGAAGCAGGCAACTATCACTTCAAACAGAGTGACCTATTTAACGATATACTTGATAACATGTGTGATGAATTTGGAAAAGTATACCTTATTGATATATCAGATCACCATAAATAATCTAAAGCACAATTAAAACCTATTTTATGTAATTTTAGGGTTATTTATTCTGTAACATATGTTAATTGTATTGTCTGCAGCCACCACCGTGTTCCCACTTGGCGCTCGTGTTGCACGTGGTGTAAATTGGCAATGGGAAGATCAAGATGGTGTCCCTCCAGGTGCCGGGTCTGTTATAGAAGAAGGCGAAAATGGAGGTAAGTGCTTATTCACTATATCAGTTTATAAGTGCACAACAAAGGAAATAATGCGGCTCTGCTCAAGCGCCACCATAAATATGGAGAACGCTTCCACCACTGCGACATTCTTCCTCCACTAGGCGCGCGCGCATAAACAGTGAGCACGTTTCCCCTACAGTGATAATGACCGATAACTGGCGTGCAGAAACTATTTCAAGGATACGATTCGAAGATCCCCACCCAAAACTATTCCTTACTTAGAAATATTATCCATAATTTTACTTTTCTTATATATGATTCTAACGATTTTGATTGAAATACACTATGCTTAAGATATTTAGATGACAAATAAACTGTAAATCTTGAATTTTCTACGAATAGCCAGTCCTTTTTCAAGGACTTTTAAACTTGTACACCTAAGAGAAAGACAAAATATTAGAACACAAATATTGTAGGTCTCGTTAAAACAATTATTTAACATAACTACAATTTTGTTGTAAAGCTAACCATATTCGATATTTTGCTTATTATAAGATTTAACGTGGCAACACTTATGGGAAGTCATGCGTTTTCATTCTTGTCAGGCAAAGAAAATAAAATATCAATGACATCATATAGCTTGCGGTTTTTAAAAGGCTTGACTAGAAGAGCATTTTCCTTATTAAATATACTTATTCCCATTCCACAAGGAGATAAAAATGTAGAGATTGAAAACTTATATCTGCTTAAAACATATATCTATATCACGTAGAATCGAACACAAAGAGGTTTCAAGGTGAAGATTGTCAACCTTACAAATGTGACAGAAAAGTCTCAATCAAGCTCAACTCTCATTTATGAGGGTGATTTGATACGAGAGGGCGCTCAATAAGCCCCTCGAAAAATATAGAAAACAAAATATTTTTGATCAATGTTTGTTCCCATCATATTCTCCTTTTAACTGATACGCTTTTCCCAACGTTTCTCCAACTGTTTTAAGCCTTCCAAAGTAGGATTTCGGAAGCTCCTCAAAATAGGCATCTGTTTGGGAGATGACCTCTTCGTTAGATGTGAATCGTTTTTCGCCGAGCCACTTTTTCAAGTTTGGAAATAAAAAAGTCAATGAGGGCCAACCCTTTTGAATACGGTGGATGCTGTAGTAATTCTAACCTTAATTCTTTAATCTTCGACATCGAAACTACCCAGATGCACACCCTTTCATTGTCTTGGAGGAGAATATGTTCCTTTGCCAAGTGGAGTTTTTTCCCGATTTCTCCATTCAACCTGTGCAATAATGATACATAATGCTCTCCATTTATCGTCCTTTCTTTCTGCAAGTAATCAATGTAGATGATTTCTCGTGCAACCCAAAAAAACCGGGGCCATCACCTGGTCTGCAAATTTCACCATCTTTGCCTTCTTCTGGGCCAGTTTGACTTTAAAATCCACTGTTTCGACTGCACTTTTGTCTCCGGAGTGTAGTAGTGTATCCATGTTTCATTCACAGCTATGTATCGACGCAGAACTCGCCAGGATTACGACGGAAAAATGCCAATCCACTTCTAAATCGATCACACGATTGCCTGTACTCTCCATTGCGACCAAACGCGAAACCCATCTTGCCGAGACCTTTGTCAGACCTAATTTTTTGTGCAAAATTCAGAATACTGTACCTTGTGATATGTCTGTGGCCTATTGAATCGATCACACAAAATGATATCCTGGATTTTGTCAATCATTTTAGAGGAAGTCACTTCTAATGGAAGTCCGGAAAGATGTTCATCATTTCTGGATGTACGGCCACGTTTAATTTGATTTGTCCAATTGTAAATTGTTGCATACGCAGGAGCAAATGTGCAGTGAACTTCATGCAACTTGGCTTTTGTCGCTTTCGGTGTTATATCTTTTAAATAGAAGTGATATTCACCCGGTGAAAGTCGTTTCTTTTTGTTTCAATCTGTCTAAGGAAGTACAAGATTGTTGATTCAATCGCCTATGGCAACGAAACCACATAATAGATATAGCTGAAACTCTAACTGATCTAGTAAGAGACAGGGGTTATTATAAATACAGACTTTTTTCGATGCTACGAGTGTAAATTCTGACTTTCTAAGTACTTCTTGAACAGCCCTAGTAGGTCTGGTGAAAAGTAACGAACCATGTTTGTTTCGTAAGAAACTCACCTTACTACTAAACATATAATCACTTGCACAGTGTTCTCCAGCTTTTTCAGTCCGTCAAAAAACGTATTGGTTTCCTCAAACTCTATAAAATACTCGTCTGCGAACCATCAATTCCCTCTTTAATGCACATTTCTTCCCACCAAGCCAAAGTTTCAAGTTAAGGAATAGGAAATAGTCACTTGGGGCTAAGTCTGGTGTGCAGGGAGAATGAGTAACCAATTAAATAGTGTTTAACGCCCGCTTTTATTACTACGGCGCTGACACTGATGATGATACATGGATGGCGGGGGAACCCGGAGAAAACCCGCCCCTGCGCTGCTTTGTGTGGCCACTTAGGATCGAACCTGGGTCGCCTAAGTGACAGGCGAGTGGTCTAATTGATGCACTTGCGCGTTGTTATCGTTAATGTATTAGCGGTTCACGTTATTGTCTGGTTTCAGGAGATTAAGGAATAGGAAGTGTGAATGTCCTAGCTCAGAACATGGAGTCTTTCTCAGGGCTGGTGTTAAGACACAAGCGGTTTCCTTTGAGTTCACCATTACTGTTACACTTATTTTCTCTTTTTTTTTTTTGTGGATATTATCTAACGTCGAACGCACACGCTTTACTCCTAAGTTCTCCCTACTTTCATCTACTATTCACGCGCCTACCATTCCTTACTACTTGTGAAAAGGGTGTATTGATTAACGCTGTTTCTATTACGGCCCGTTCTTCTCTCCCGCTCAATCCCGTTTTGGTCATGGCCACAATCGGGCGATGAACCTTTCATCCCCTTTTGTTCGAGTCCCTCCAGTTACGGTAAATGTCTACCTGACCCGCGTGCCATGTACTGGGCACATTCACACCTTAGTAACATCCACCTTTACACTTTTCGGCGTGTTTTTAAAATGTCTCCCCTGGCCATTTCAAATGCGCATTTGTCCCTTTAATCCAATCTACTCTCGTATAAATACCTTCTAATTCCGTAAGACGATATATAATATTGTCTCAAAGTTTAGCATATTAACCCTAGCAGCCCGAATAGCAAAATGCTGTCTGAAAACGCCAAGTAATTTTAGAGAAGAATGTATTGTTATAAAATAACAGAGCTGAATCATTTTTTTTAATTTTAGTAAACCCTTTTGTCCGCTGTATAATACATATTATGTGGATGAGATGCTTCGTCAATATTTTTAAAAATTTAAAAACTAAAGAAAATTTCAAAATAAAATAAACAGTCCCAAAATAATGAATACCAAGGCATATAAAACTGTACTATACAGAAAGTTCAGGGCTATTAAATGAAACTAAATCTATTCCTTTACTAAAAACAGCATCTGTTTTTGTCTGTTGCTTTTTAAAATACAAAAAAAAAAAAAAAAAATATATTAACGAAACCGGAAGGCTAAATTTTTAAGACGAAAAACTCACCAATAACACACACATATAAGCATAATACAACAAATATTGCAAATAGCATAAAGCAATAGAATGCAAATGTAACATAGATTACTGCAGAAATTAGCACTTATGTTTTTGTGTGGATGAATGGCTGATTCACGTCGTCTATTACACCTCTGTAAATTCCTTTTGATAAGTTCACTGATTATGTTTTTGTGTGGATGAATGGCTGATTCACGTCGTCCATTACACCTCTGTAAATTCCTTTTGATAAGTTCACTGATTATGTTTTTGTGTGGATGAATGGCTGATTCACGTCGTCCATTACACCTCTGTAAATTCCTTTTGATAAGTTCACTGATTATGTTTTTGTGTGGATGAATGGCTGATTCACGTCGTCTATTACACCTCTGTAAATTCCTTTTGATAATTTCACTGATTATGTTTTTGTGTGGATGAATGGCTGATTCACGTCGTCCATTACACCTCTGTAAATTCCTTTTGATAAGTTCACTGATTATGTTTATGACTACGAGGGCCGTTGCTATCGGATGCATTTTCATCGCTGAAGCTAGAATATATATCTTCCTCTCTTACGTCAATGTCAGAAACGCTTTCATCAAGGTCTGAAAATTCAAAATCACCCATTTTCGTCTAATATATCGTGAAATGCAGCTCTTATTTCGTTTTCGGTTCGTAAATTTTTGCTAGACGACGCCATGTTTCAACCAACATAAACAACACCATAAATTTAGAACTAATGTAGTGCTTTGGAGCTCCTCCAACAGCTGCTACGGCTAAGCTCCTTACAATCCTTCAAGTGTTACTTGGACATCAAACTTTAAAACTCCAAAAGTAGGCGGTGCACAAGGGCCGTCGCACCATAATTAGCAATCGTCGAGGACAAATACTTGCCTCCTCCAGCACTCAACAGCCCCAACTCTCACCCGCCATTCTGCAAACCCCACAATCCCGTCAGAACGTGGTTAAGTTCTCTCCGAGAACAGGAACACGTCTAACACTCCTCGGGCTGCCAACTGTCGAGGACCAATACTTGCCTCCTCCCGTCACTCCACAACCCCAACACTCACCCGCCATCCTGCAAACCCCACAATCCCGTCAGAACGTAGTTAAGTTATCTCCGAGAACAGGGACACGTCTAACACTCCTTGGGCTGCCCTCAGCCTGCCAACCGTCGAGAAGCACTCCTCCTGTCACTCAACAGCCCCATCTCTCACCCGCCATTCTGCAAACCCCACAATCCCGTTAGAACGTGGTTAAGTTCTCTCCGAGAACAGGGACACGTCTAACCCTCCTCGGGCTGCCCTCAGCCTGCCAACCGTCGAGGAGCACTCCTCCTGTCACTCAACAGCCCCATCTCTCACCCGCCATTCTGCAAACCCCACAATCCCGTTAGAACGTGGTTAAGTTCTCTCCGAGAACAGGGACACGTCTAACGCTCCTCAGCCTGCCAACTGTCGTGAGCTTTGGAGCGTAAAGGTTGCCCTGAAACGTTCCAGAAAACCTTTCTCTATGGCTATAATGTAGAAAGTACACAGACGTTCCCGCTGGAAAGAGTTAAAACGTATAAAATCAGCGATACGATTATATCTAATGCGACATTAAGCTTTTCTAGAAATTTCCCCCACACCAAACTACCCTTTGGGCCCCTCTTCTATCCCTCCCTGTAAATGGCAGTGGATCTAAGTGCCGTGCCGTCAGTAATCGTCCTCCGTTACTCTCCTAATCCTAAGGCTGCTCAGCTTCATCGTGTATACAATAATAATGTTTATATTGTTGTTTATTTATAGGTTGGAGCTTGGTAAAGTGGGACAACGGTTACAAAAACAATTATCGCATTGGAGCAGAAGGAAAGCTGGACCTTCGAGCAGCTGCAGGATTCTTCTGCGAAGGTTCCTCATGAATCCGATAATATACCTCCAATACAATGTGTCATATCCGTGGAAAATTAATACTCATCAACTTACACAGGCTGAATAAGTGCAACTAATTTGATACTTAGTACACAACAATACATATTATCCACTCACTAACACTACTGTCATAAATGAAGCACAAACAGCAGGGTCTCCTGTGTTTTGAATGGCACTGAGCTATGTCTCTCTTGTGTTTACATACATCACTCCACCTATAGTCGGCAAGAGCAAACTGTAGAAGAGGTCAACCGTGTAACCTATTTCGTAAAGAACTCAACGTCTGAGATAAAAAATAATAGGCACATGAAAAACATCAGGAAGTTTACCTCATGAACACATATTTTTAATTCCCAACACCAAACTTATCAAAATTACTGTATCCACAAACAGACGTTCAAAATTCTACAAGAATACTTCAGAACTGTATGCAAAATATTTGTCAACAAACTACCAAAGGTATCAGAGATCATCACAGAAACAGACTCAAAGGAACATCAACACAAGAACTATTCAGCGATTCAGTAGATATCATTTCACATAACCTATATTTAGTACCTACCATACTTTGCTATCTTTCTTGTTAATTTTCATATTTACTTTTCTTATTTGTCATAAATAATTATTGTATTCTAATGCTTATAATTTAAAAAAGTGTTAAACCCTGATCTACATTATTTATATCTAATCTTTATAGTATATATTTTTGAGGTAGTTTATGTTAGAGGAGTCATGAACCAACCTTAACAAATTTAAATTGTAAATTATGCATTTTATATACCACCAGTCTGTATAACAATTAGTGCTGGTCGGTCAAAAATAAATTTTGAAAATATGAATATAGCGTTAGAAAATGACGAAAAAAACCTCCAAATACTGGATCATCAAATGGTCCTCAAACGTTGATACAAATATTTTCACTTATTTCCTCACAACCTGTATATCTGGTGTTTATTACTTTTCTAGCGCATGTGTATAACGTACGTAGTAGATGGAGAAGGTATTGTAATCACCCAAATGTATGTTTAGAGACCTCATGAATAAAAGAATTCTGATGTGTTACAATCACATGACTTTCTCTAGCTACTCTACAAACAAACTTCTTACAAGAGATAATTCTTCTTTCAACACCACGCTAATCCGGATAAACATTAGCAAAATGTTATTACTTAGTTCCTCATAAGTAGACAAGAACTAAGGGAATGCACTAGGCTAAAGTGATAGTCGAATGTTTTAAAATCTGTTGCTATGCGATTGTCATTGCAAATCACTTCTTTGCTTGGCCAAGAGTAGAAAAAAAGAAAAACGGACACTCCCGTCTGAGAAAAGTATAAGTACTTCACAACTGAAACTAATAACAAGGAATACCTCGAAAACAGTAAGTTCTACGAAAAAAAAGTATATGACGTAACTTGTGTATTTTAACCAGACCTGCATTTTTTTTTTTTTTTGTACCGTAAGTTTTTGTCTATCTCTTACGGTTTACTAGTTATACCAAATTAAGTAAAATACATTCAGAATAAACAGGTCTTTAGAAGCTATTCCCGGAAAATTCAAGATATATATTTTATTTGTGATGGAAATGGCTTTAGTATGTGGTATTTTAATCAAAATCGTTAGAGCCATTTTTAAGAAAAACAACAATTTCAAAAATTTTCCATGTAGAGAGTAGTTAGGGGTGGGGGGATTTTCTTGAAAATCTTCGTGTCGCATCCTTGGAAGATACCAAACTTAAATACCAAATGTGGTATTTAACCGTCTTTTCGTTTTACAGACATACACACACGGATCTGTTTCTGAAAATGCTTTTTTTTTGGACTAAGGGGGTCCTAAAACATGTATTTCCGGTGAAATATCGACATGGATTTTTTGGGTAGGATACAATACTCTGTATCCCTATGTATATTGTACATACGGGGCTAGAGAAAGTAATTAAACAAAGCATTTCTAGAAAAAGGTCAGTGTGTGTGAATGTGTGCGTATCTGTGGACAGCATAACCCAGAAACAAAAAGTCGCTTAAACATCAAACTCGGTATTTGAGTACAGAATTTCCAAAGGATGCGACAAAAAGATTTCCAAGAAAATCCCCAGTCCTAAACAAACCTTTACATGATAACGTTTTCGAAAATGTTGATGTTTTCAAAAATGGCTCTAACGATATACTAAATATATTTAAATGACAAAAATCTGATGCGTTTCATTCACATGACTTTCTCTACATCTCAGCAAGAAATTATTGTTAAAAGGCTTATGCTTCTATATACTTCTATCTGCTGTCACACACACACACACATTCATTCCTGAAAATCTCCCCCCTTTTAAAGTACTATTCACGCGACCGCTCCTACCATCCCCATATTAACACTTGCTATAAGGGTCATGCATAGCCCGTTCGCTGAATCACATCTTGACTCACCGCGTCTCCCATAGCAAGTGAAGTCGCTTCTCTCAGCCAACACGAATCCCGGGCGATGAACCTTTAATCGCCCTTTGGTTCGAGTTCCTCCAGTAACGGCACATGTCCACCTGAGTCGCTTGTCAACCCGTGCACTGGACACATTCGCACCTTAGTAAACTCCGTCTTTACACTTTTTGACGTTATTACAAGATTTCTCATCTGGCCATTTCAAATGCGCAGTTGTCTCTTTTCAATGTAATTTATCTTTTAGTGGTCATTCCTAATTCCGTGATACGAGATGTATTTTCTCAAAATTCAGCATATTAAAGCGATGCAACACGGTTTTCAAGAAATTCCTCCCATATTAAACTATCATTATAGTCCCATTTAGGGTTTCCCCTCATCCCTCTCTGGGGTCTCTTAAGTGGCAATGGATCTAAGTGCAGTGCTTGCGAGCCCCGCTCATGAGTAATCCTACGCCTAATCGCCCTCCCTTACTGTCCTAATCCTACGGAAGCTCAGCTTCACCTCGTATACAATAATATTGTTATTTATTTCTAGGTTGGAACACTGTAAAGTGGGACAATGGTCAGAAGAACAATTATCGCATTGGAGCAGAAGGAAAGCTGGACCTTCGAGCAGCTGCAGGATTCTTCTGCGAAGCTTCCTGATAACTCCAACACAATGTCTCATATCCGTGCAAAATTAATACTCAGAAACTTATACAGGCTGAATAAATGCAAGTAGTTTGACATTTAGTATACAATGTCTCTTGAACATACCTTTAATTCCTAACACCAGACTACTGTATCCACAAACAGACTTTCAAAATTAGGTCTTCAATGCTCAGGAAGCGAATTTTCGAACATCCATATGTTTGTATGGTTGAAAATGTTAACGTAATTGTACTGCTTTAAGTTAAAATATATTTAGCATTTATTTCAAAGTGGACCATGTGAACTTTAAAATATTTCAGAAATTTGTTTATTCAAATTTTCGCATTATAAAAATATTCCCCGCGTCTTATGAATATAAAAAGTGGTTGCAAATTTTGGAATTGGGGCAATAAACCACAATGAAAAAATTACATGAAATATATTTTAATAGACATAATTAAATTTTGAATGTTTTTAAATCCATAACAAAATGTAATCCTTAATATTTGTCTATCTCTTACGGTTTAGCAGTTATGCAAAATTCCGTAAAATTCGCCCAAAATAAAGTCGTCTTCAGAGGCTATTCCCAGAAAAGTCAATATATACTTTGTCTTGTCACTTAAATATCTTTAATATACGAGATTTTAATCAAAATTGTTAGAGCCATTTTTAAGAAAATCCAAATTTTCGGAAAAAGTTCCATGCAAAGGGTAGTTTGGTGTGGGGGGAGTTTTCTCAAAATTTTCGTGGCGCATCCCTGGAAGATATTGAACTTAAATACCAAGTTTGGTATTTTACCGACTTTTTGTTTTTGAGTTATCGTGTTCAAAGACACACGGACACATACACACGGAGCTTTTTCTAAAAATCCTTTTTTTTTTTTTTTTTTTTTTTTTTTTTTTTGATACAGTGGACTCTAAAACATATATTTCCGGTGAAATCTCGGTATCGAATTTTTGGGTGGAGTACAATACCTTCTCTATACACTATGTACACAGTGCGTATAGAGAAAGTAAAAACCTGTGCTGGAACTTTTCTGACCAATTATTTATATCCTGAATTCTGGGAATAGTCTCATTCTGCATCACTTTTCTATATCTGCCGAACGTTAAGATATAGACAAGAAGTTACAACACAAAAGGTGTACATATTGTTAAAGCACAATTTGTGTCAAATAATGTTTTTTCTTGTGTTAACCATTTCCGAGATAATCCTTGCCATTGGTTTTATTTTAAAATACTCTGCTATCCTCAAACAGGAAGTGGTTGGTGTTTTCTTTTCTGTTACTCCTGGCCACACAAAGAAGCATAGCGGTAGCTTTTAAAAGTGTTGATTATCGCTTTATCCTAGTGTATTCCCTTATTTATCTTCTAATTACAAGAAAGCAGATAATAGTGTACCTGGAACGGATTCCGCGCCTCGGCCAGTGGTAGACTTTTAGTGCGCCAACCCAAAAGGAGAGATGAGATGAGATGAGAGCAGTTACAGAAGGCAACCGGAACCAGACTGCGACAGGGAGCCATCGTGGAGAGCTCCCAATCTCGACGCGGTGAGCCCTAGGAGTTCTGAATAATCACCCTGAGTATACTGACGACCCCCAGCGCCATCCTAGTGCCGAGAGCTGAGAGGACGCCACCACGCCGACACTTACAACCCTGAAATGATAAATGCGGGGATATGAACAATACTACCTAGCTACCCGAGAAACCGACCCGAATGCCAGTCCTAGACGAAACGTGTGGCTCAGCAAGTGACCAATAACACTTTTTAGCTATGCTTATCTCGATTAGCAATAAGAAAATGAAGTACAAACTTTTATAAGAGGGTTGTTCGCGGAGTAGTTAGAGAAAGTTATGTGAATGGAACCATTAAAATTTTACTTTCTCTAGAACGTATGTACATACAACATACATAGTATCTTGAGAAGGATTGTATTCCACCCAAAAATTTGACGTCGAGAATATGTTTTGAGGTCCACTGATTCTAAAAAAAGTATTTCAGAAAAAGATTCGTGTGTGTATGTGTGCCTATGAACAGCATAGCTCAAAACGTAAACACTGTTAAAAACAAAATTTGGTATTTATGTTTAGCACCTTACAAGGAAGGTTTTCAAAAAAATACCACCACAGACTACCCCGTACATGAACATTTTCTGAGCATTTAGTTTTCCTAAAAATAGCTATAACGATTTTGAGTAAAATATCGTATATTAACAAACATACAAATAAAATGTGAGAATAGTCTCTGAGTGCCTGTTTGTTAAGGAAAGTTTGGCAAAAGTTTATATAAGGCTTAAACCGTAAGGGAAAGACAAAACATGTAGATCTCGTTAAAAGACATAATGTGTTTCTTTTGTAGAGTCCACCATGTTTGGGATATTCCTTGTTATTCCTTTCAGATTTATCGGGAGTCCAATTTGGATTTTTATATTTCTCCCCATTTTCATGTTTTAATTAATATTTCGAATCTCTGATCATTTTGGTATAACTTTCATAGAGGTATGCTAATTGTAAATAGTTTAAAATATTGTTGAAAATAATGCTGTGTAAGAAGATTTTGGTACACTCACTTGGTAAAACACCAATAACTGAGTAAATATTACTGACAGAGAAGATATTTTTACTTTCTCTTCACCAGCTATGTCCGTAGTGTATAAAGAAGGTATTGTATTTCATTCAAAACTTTTATATTGAGAATTAAATGTTTTAGAGCCCCTTTTATCCAAAAGAAGCATTTTTAGAAAAAGGTCCTTGTGTGTTTCCGTGTGTCTGTGAAAACGAAAAGTTGGCAAAATAATAAACTAGGTATTTAAGTTGACTATCCAGGGGTGCAACAGAAGAATCCCTCCCCCATCCCAAACTATCCTTTATATGGAAAACATTTCGAAAAATTTTATTTCCTTGAAATTGGCTGTAATGATTTTGACTACAACACCGCTTATGAAAGATATTTATCTGGCAAATAAAATGTACATCTTGAATTTTCTGGGAAT
Source organism: Hymenopus coronatus (assembly GCA_030762935.1). NCBI lineage: Eukaryota > Metazoa > Arthropoda > Insecta > Mantodea > Hymenopodidae > Hymenopus > Hymenopus coronatus. The sequence goes on from CM060884.1 coordinate 76,159,199, forward strand.
AGCCCCTAAAGACCTCTTTATTCTGAATTAATTTTGCATAACTGGTAAATAGATAAAAACTTACTACACAAAAATAGTAGATCACGTTAAAAAACACAACTTATATCATATAAGTGTTTTTTTCGAGGAATTGACCATTTCTGAGATATTTCTTGTAATGTGCTTCGGATCTAAAATAAGTACACTTTTCTCACATGGAAAATTGTAAACTCCTGGTCCTGCATAGAAACGGATTTGAACCACATGGCAACCAGCTTTTAAAAGATTTGAGTATCGCTTTAGCCTAGTAATGGAACACATCAGATTTGTTTTAATTTGAAAAGAAAGTTTTACTTTAGCTATTGGCTGCATTGCCATCATGCTTATATTTACTTCATGTGAGAATTTCAAAATATGCAACGTAATGTTTGGAAAGTTAGGTTACTTTTTTTTTTTTTTAATTTTATGTTTGATAACATTTCTGAAATAGTAAGGTTGTCTATAAAAATGCCCCAATATCTCAGAAGTTAATTGATACTAAGGGCTGACATTTTTACCACACCTTTGCATCTAAATACACTTTATTTTATGGAAAAGGTTGTTGTGTATATGGATTAGTTATTTTTATAAAATTTAAAAATCGTCGCTTTTCAATTAACATGTCTTTCTTTACATCTCTGTAACAAATTATTGTTACTAAAATATTCTTCTATATATTTAATGGTAAAACTTTGGCAGAAACGGTTTTATTAGTTCATTTATAAGAAGAAAGTAAATCAAGGAATACACTAGGCTAAACCGACAGTCAAATGTTTTTAAATGTGGTTCGTATGGGGTTGCTTTGCGTGGCCAAGCGTTGGCAAGTTCCCGTAAGAGAAAACTTTAAGCAATCAAAACTGAAATCAATAACAAGGAATATCTAGGAAACGGCCAACTCCATGAAAAAAGGTATATGACGTAAATTGTGTGATTTATCGTGATCTACATGTTTTGTGCAGCACATGTTTCTCAATCTCTTACGGTTTACTAGTTATGCAAAATCCAGAAAAATTCATTCAGAATAAAGGGATCTTCAGAGGCTATTTCCAGAAAATTTAAGATATATATTTTATTTGTCATGTAAATGTCTAAAATTTAAGAGATTTTATAAAAATCGTTTGCCATTTTAGAGCAAATAAAACTTTTCGAAATATGTTTCATGTAAAGGACTGTTGAGAGAGGGGGGGATTTTCTTGAAAATCTAAGTTTCGAATCTTTAGAAGATACCGAACTTAGATATCAAATTTGCTATTTAACGGTCTTTTCGTTTTTGAGCCCATAGACTTGGGTTCTCAAAACATATATTTCCGGTGAAATCTCGTATGTAATTTTTGGGTGGAATGCAATACCTTCTCCATACAATATGTACATAGCACGTGTAGCAAAAATAAAAAGCATACCTTTCGTGCTAATGAGAATAAGTTTTCTATTTTTCATCAATCAGCAGTAAAATCATTGCTAAGTGTAACTTTAGCCCGTTATGTTAAACAGTTGCCGAGATATTGCATCAAACTTTAACATTGGCAACATAACACATTCCCACTCCCTTTAACTACCTATTTTTTTCAAACGAGGGAACCTTTATCGTTTTACATAGCGACGAACTTTTAAAAGAATTGACTATCACTTTAGCCTAACGTATTTCCTTGTACTCAAAAGGAAGACCATTTCCGTTAAAGTTTATCTCGATTAGTATGATACGATAAAAATTCAGATGTGTTCCATTCAGATGACATTCTCTACATCTCTGCAACAGATTATTTTAAAACGTTTATTCTTCTATTTACTTCATGCTAATTGAGAAAAATTAGCAGAAACAGCCGTATTACTTGCTTCATAGGTTAAAGTGATAGTCAGAAGCTGGTTGCTATGTGACCGAAGTTGCTCTGCTTCTATGGACAGGAGTTGACAAATTCTTGTATGAGAAAAGTTTTTCAAAGCTGAAACCAATAACAAGGAATATCTCAAAAATGATCAACTCCACGAAAAAAATGTATACAACATAAATTGTGTGTTTTAACATATTGTACATTTTTTGTATGGTAAGTTGTTGTCCATCTCTTACGGTTTAGCAGTTATGCAAAATTCCATAAAATTCATCCAAAATAAAGTAGTCTTCAGCGGCTATTCCCAGAAAATTCAAGACGCACATTTTATTTGTCAAGTAAATATCTTTAATAGATTTGTACGATATTTAATCAAAATTGTTAGAGCCCTTTTTTAAAAAAACTGACATTTTCGAAAAATGTTCCATGTAAAGGGTAGTTTAGGGTCGGGGGACTTTTATCAAAATCTTCGTATCGCATCCCTGGAAAATACTAAAATTAAATACCAAGTTTGGTATGTTACCGATCTTGTTTTAGCTATCTTGTTTACAGACGCACACACGGCATTTTTTCTGAAAATGCTTCTTTTTTTATACAGGGGACCCTAAAACATCTATTTTCGATAAACTCTCGGTATAGAATTTTTGGGTGGAGTGCAATACCTTCCCTATATACTATGTACATAGTATGTGTACAGAAAGTAAAAAGCAATATTTGGTAAAGAATAGTTTGTGTCTGAAACAGGTAGAGAAAGTTATGTGAATGGAACACACCAGATTTGCCCCGTATGGTTCCCTCACACCTAAAATATGTGACCGATGTTGTCAAGCTGTGTCCAAGAACTCCTTTGAATAAAAGTATTAAATGGTCTAATGAAAAATGCAAGCCATATATCATTTTACTGAAAAACGTTTCCCAAAATCCTAAATCTTCTTCCTATTTGTTTTTCTATAGAGCAAGCTTGCAGGTAATCCTAGAGTGGAAAAACAAAACGTTTGCGGAAAGCTTAGGAGAGCCGGGTTATAATCTGCAAGAGGTAAATTCAACTGGGATGATTTATGGAGGTCCAAACTTCTCAATATTACAAGGAAATGGAGGGAATAAGAAGAAGTAGACCTCTGCTTCCTTAACATTTCTCTGTTTTTCGCGGCACGAGATTGGTAAGACGCGGCAATAAATCAAAAGTTTAAATCCTCAAAGGTTGCCATGCACCTTAACAGGAAATTAGTGCATACAAATTATAAAACTGGTACAACTGGTACGAGGGCCATTTTTGTTCAACCTCCGATAGGATTTGAATAAAATAAAGTTCATAGAAAATAATATTTTATTACTAAAAGGTTTGTACACTTATAGTTACTTTTCCACATAATCAACGAAAATATTGAGACATTTATCGTACCTGTGCACAAACTTTGCAATACCGGCTTCAAAAAAATGTTGCCGCCAATGATTTCAAATGAGCATTGACGTTGTTTTGAAGATCTCCCAAAAACCCTTGGCTGAGTAATGACGACCAGGGGGAACCGATCCCACCAGAACGCCTCAGCCACTTGGGTGCTTGCCCATACGAAAAACAGAGGAGAGACGAAACGAAAGAAGATATCCCGTTATGTTCAAAACTGTTAAATCTACATATAACATAACTAGTGTGTTTTAACGAAATCTACACTTGATGTGTAGCACCTTTTGTCTGTTTATCGGTTATTCAAAAGTCATCCTTATTATATCTATGTTAAAGCGACATAAAATATGCAGAGGCAGACTTCTGAGGCCCGGCTGTTGTAAAACCCTGTCACAGTCATCCTTCACTGCCTATTACTCTCTCAGTATCAGTTGTAATTGTGTTGTTACCACTTGTAGTTGCTTTTTAGCATTGAAATATGTTAAATATGCTGATGTCTCTCACCATCCTTGCTTCGCTGGATTTCGTATTGCTCGAAGCTGGTGCTGGGAAACGAGGGAAACCGGAATGGTTGGTCATGTTCTATTTCTATATTTCATGTTCAATCTACCAACCAGGTTTAAAGATTAGGCAGTTAAGGATTATCAGCAGCTGTGTGGAATATATTGCTATCTGTTTCTATGTGCCATATTTCAACATAGAGCAAAAACACTGTACACCTGCACGTACTTCAACTCTGGGATCTACAAACAGAATTAAAGTTTAGCAGTGAAGTCCCTATAATGTTTTTTTTTTTCAAAAAGGAAGAGCTCTACTCTGCAGCGAATGAGATGTGTTATTGTACTCTGCGTTGCCAGGTCACTCTTTTCATATTGCCCCTCTCACTCGCACACTTAGCATGCCTGGCGACATAATGTTTATTCATGTATATTATGAAAACTATGAGCTAAAAATCAGTGGTTTTTATGGTTCTGTTACAAACATTACTAACATCCTCGTGAATTAATTTGTTGTAAACTTTGAATATTTTGTGTTTGCGCCAGTAGTATTTATGAGAGAAGGAATCACTTAGCGCGTTACTCCCAGTTAAGTGGGAATGCAACACTCCGGTTGGCTGCCGGCCTGGTGGCGCTCAACGACAAACCTCATCCCATTTGAAACACGTCACTATAGCTGTAAGTGTGAATAGCGTACTTTATAACTAGAAGAATTTTCCGGGCTGAGAAGCCGTGGACTGCTGGAGTTTTCAGGTCCAGACGTTTCGTTCAAGACTGTGGTGAACATCTTCAGTGGCGTGGTCTAAGTGAAGGTTTGGTCGCAATTGACTCGTTGGCTGAAATAGCGGCAGTATTTATACTCAGACTACTCTCACGCGATTGGTCCGGCCGGGGATGGAGCTTTTGACTGAGGATGATATACGGCACAGAACGTAGATTCCCGTCGCACTTACTCCATTCGCACTCCGGAATTCCCTACATATTGGAGTATTGCGAGAAAGAGCTCGCACCGAACTTGCTCCTCACCCCAATCCCCTGGTGTATATTCTCGGTCGCTACGACCACACGCTGCCCAGAAGATGCGTCAGCTACCGGCTTCCCAAGGATGCCTTGGGATGGTAGCTTCGGCCGTTACTCCCTTCATACTTCTCTAACCCGCCAAGTTAAGCAGCATCGGGCCCGGTCCCTTTCTGGGTGGGTGACCACCCCGGGAGGTAAACCAGCCCGCGCCGGCAGCACCAAGGAAAACACCTAGCCCCCAGTATATTGACATAGACACAAACGCTTGCAAACGACTACATCTACTATATCGCAGGGCTAAATCCGCAAGAAAAGCGGATAGGTACCGTTCTGATCTACCCCAGCCCGAGTATACTCGGGCGACTAGTTCCTGCTCCTGGATCCTTAATTCCTGATTGGTTCGGATCATCTCGTTGGGTTTGTGCCTGTTTGATGTTCTCAAGTGGCGGATGCCAGTTACCCTATTAAAGTTATTGGGATGTTTCTATTGCTTCACGTTAGCATGGTAAAAAGGTATAGATGAGAGAACGGCTGTTTCATGATACTGTGTTCCCCTTCTGCCCAAAGTGCAAGTTTAGTGACCGGGTTGACTTCGACGGCAGCATCTCTTGTGTTCCGTAAGCCGGGTGTTGCGTGTTATACCGCACCACAACAGCAGGGGATCTGATAGACGTCTGTCTGAGTATAAATACTGCCGCTATTTCAGGCAATGCTACACGCGATACCGGCTTCTCCGTATAGCTTGCGGGTATCCCCGGTAACGAAGGAGCATCTCCAACAGTCGCTATGGCTAAGCTCCTCACAATCCTTCAAGAGCTGCTTGGATATCAAAATAAAAACCTCAAAAGTAAATATTTTTGAAAAATCATTACAGCAGCGGTGCACAAAACCCGTTGCACCATAAACTGACAACCATTGAGGAGCAAAACTTGTGTCCTCCTGACACTCCACAACCTAATCTCTCACCCGCCATCCTGTAAACCATAACTGGCAACCATTGAGGAGCAAAACTTGTGTCCTCCTGACACTCCACAACCTAATCTCTCACCCGCCATCCTGTAAACCATAACTGACAACCATTGAGGAGAAAAACTTGCGTCCTCCTGACACTCCACAACCCAATCTCTCACCCGCCATCCTGTAAACCATAGCTGGCAACCATTGAGGAGCAAAACTTGCCTCCTCCTGACACTCCACAACCTAATCTCTCACCCGCCATCCTGTAAACCCCACATTCACGTGGTTAAGTTCTGTAAAGAATAGGAACACGTCAAAATCACCATCGGACTGCCCTCAGCCTCAGCCTGCCAACTGTAGTGGTCGCAGCAACGAGTCAGTTGCGACCAAACCTTCACAGAGAAGACTTAGACCACGCCACTGAAGATGTTCACCGCACTCGTAAACGAAACGTCTGGACCTGAAAACTTCAGCACACCACGGTTTCTCAGCCCGGAAAATTCTTCTAGTTATAATTTGGACTCCGGCCGTGGAAGCTTACAACTACTAATAGCGTAATTTATGTCTCATTGTTTTCGCTCTTCTATACTTACGTAATTGCTTGAAAACTGGCGGGTGTATACGGGATCCGAGCGACCAAGAAAACTGGCGAGTGTAGACGGGATCCGAGCGACCAAGAAAACTGGCGAGTGTAGACGGGGTCCGAGCGACCAAGAAAACTGCCCAGTGTAGACGGGGTCCGAGCGACCAAGAAAACTGGCGAGTGTAGTCTTGTTCCGAGCGACCAAGAAAACTGGCGAGTGTAGTCTTGTTCCGAGCGACCAAGAAAACTGCCCAGTGTAGACGGGGTCCGAGCGACCAAGAAAACTGGCGAGTGTAGTCTTGTTCCGAGCGACCAAGAAAACTGGCGAGTGTAGTCTTGTTCCGAGCGACCAAGAAAACTGCCCAGTGTAGGCGGGGTCCGAGCGACCAAGAAAACTGGCGAGTGTAGACGGGGTCCGAGCGACCAAGAAAACTGCCCAGTGTAGACGGGGTCCGAGCGACCAAGAAAACTGCCCAGTGTAGACGGGATCCGAGCGACCAAGAAAACTGGCGAGTGTAGACGGGATCCGAGCGACCAAGAAAACTGGCGAGTGTAGACGGGATCCCAGCGACCAAGAAAACTGCCCAGTGTAGGCGGGGTCCGAGCGACCAAGAAAACTGGCGAGTGTGGGCGGGGTCCGAGCGACCAAGAAAATTGGCGAGTGTAGACGGGATCCGAGCGACCAAGAAAACTGGCGAGTGTAGACGGGATCCGAGCGACCAAGAAAACTGGCGAGTGTAGACGGGGTCCGAGCGACCAAGAAAACTGCCCAGTGTAGACGGGATCCAAGCGACCAAGAAAACTGGCGAGTGTAGACGGGGTCCGAGCGACCAAGAAAACTTGCGAGTGTAGACGGGATCCGAGCGACCAAGAAAACTGGCGAGTGTAGGCGGGATCCGAGTGACCAAGAAAACTGGCGAGTGTAGACGGGATCCGAGCGACCAAGAAAACTGGCGAGTGTAGGCGGGATCCGAGCGACCAAGAAAACTGGCGAGTGTAAATGGGTTCCAAGCGACCAAGAAAACTGGCGAGTGTAGACGGGATCCGAGCGACCAAGAAAACTGGCGAGTGTAGACGGGATCCGAGCGACCAAGAAAACTGCCCAGTGTAGATGGTATCCGAGCGACCAAGAAAACTGGCGAGTGTGGGCGGGGTCCGAGCGACCAAGAAAACTGGCGAGTGTAGACGGGATCCGAGCGACCAAGAAAACTGCCCAGTGTAGATGGTATCCGAGCGACCAAGAAAACTGGCGAGTGTAAATGGGTTCCGAGCGACCAAGAAAACTGGCGAGTGTAGACGGGATCCGAGCGACCAAGAAAACTGGCGAGTGTAGGCGGGGTCCGAGCGACCAAGAAAACTGGCGAGTGTAGACGGGATCCGAGCGACCAAGAAAACTGGCGAGTGTAGGCGGGATCCGAGTGACCAAGAAAACTGGCGAGTGTAGGCGGGGTCCGAGTGACCAAGAAAACTGGCGAGTGTAGGCGGGGTCCAAGCGACCAAGAAAACTGGCGAGTGTAGACGGGATCCGAGCGACCAAGATACTGGCGAGTGTAGACGGGGTCCTAGCGACCAAGAAAACTGGCGAGGGTAGGCGGGGTCCAAGCGACCAAGAAAACTGGCGAGGGTAGACGGGATCCGAGCGACCAAGAAAACTGGCGAGTGTAGACGGGGTCCTAGCGACCAAGAAAACTGGCGAGGGTAGGCGGGATCCTAGCGACCAAGAAAACTGCCCAGTGTAGACCGAATCCGAGCGACCAGCTGTTCCCTCTTTACCATGTCCTACTTTCTCTTCTCAGAAATAGGTTTAGAACATAATATATTCCATCCAAAGATTTGATAACAATTTCCACTGGAATTACACGTACTAGTTTCTCCTGAATCCAAAATAAAAAATCTGGTGTGTTCCATTCACATAACTTTCTCTACATCTCTGCAACAGATTACTGTTAAAAATCCTATTCTTCTATTTACTTCATACTGATCGAGAAAAAATTAGCAGAAATCGTCTTATTATTTACTTCCTTGTGAGTAGAAGCGAAATAAGGGAGCAGCATAGGTTTAAGTGATAGTCAAAAGCTGGTTGCTATAACACTGAAGTTCCTTTGTTTGTAAGGACACGAGTTTACAAATTCCTGTATGAGAAAAGTATACGTTTTTTTTAAAGCTGAAAGCAAAAACAAGGAGCATCTGAAAAACAATCAACTCCACGAGAAAATGTATATGACATAAATTGTGTGTTTTAACGAGCTCTACATTTTCTACTAATAAAGGTTTGGTCTATCCTTTACGGTTTACCAATTATACAAAATTCCGCAAAGTTCATCCAGAATAAAGGTATCTTCAGAGGCTATTCACATAAAATTCAAGATATATACTTTATTTATTTTTTATTGCTTCATTTATATAGCCTATTTATCATCTAAGGTCATATTGAGGGCTTTGCGCTTGAAACAACTCGTTGTCTGTAAGTTCTTTTACGTTTTGGTTTAAATCATTTTATTTTCCTCACATACACACGCATTCACTCTCACATACATACTTCCAGACTCTGTCGGGGATAGGGAATAATTGTGGTTAAAGAAAATTTCCCCACCCCATTCGGAAATCGAACCCGGGACCTCCGAGTGAACATTTTATTTGCCATATAAATATCTTTAAATAAGACATTTCAATCAAACTCGTTAGAGCCATTTTTGAGAAAATTAAAACTTTTTATAATGTTTTCATGTTGAAAATTTTTGTGTCGCATCCTTGGAAGATACTGAACTTCATTACCACGTTTAGTATTTAATGAACTTTTCGTTTTTGGACTATGCTGCCAAAAAAAAAAACACACACACACATGGATATTTGTCTTAAAAAATGCTTTCTTTTTTTTTTTTTTTTTTTTTTTTTTTTTTTTGCGGGATTCAATAGGTCTCAAAACATATATTTCTGGTGAAATTTAGGTATCGAATAATTGGATGCAACACAATACCTTCTCTATACAGTATGTACATAGAAAGTGTAGAGAAAGGAAAAAGCATTTTCAGAAAAAGTTCTGTGTGTGAACAGAACTCATAAACTATAATTTTGTCAAATATAAAAATTGATATTTAAGTTCAGTATCTTTAATTTAGTAATACTTAAACAATTCTCATACAGAAATGTGTTAACTCTTGGCCATGCAAATAGAACAAATTTCAATCACATAGTGACCAGTTTTTACTTTCTCTATACGCACTATGTACATAGTGTATAGAGAATGTATTGCAGTCCACCAAAAAATTCGATACCGAGATTTCATCGGAAATATATGTTTTAGGGTCCCCTGTATCCAAAACAAGTATTTTCAGAAAAAGGTCCATGTGTGTGTGTGTCCGTGTGTCTGTGAACACGATAACTCAAAAACGAAAAGTCGGTAAAATACCAAACTTGGTATTTAAGTTTAGTATCTTCCAGGGATGCGACAGAAGATTTTCAGAAAAATCCCCCCATCCCAAACTACCCTTTACATAGACCTTTTTTCGAAAATTTTTATTTTCTAAAAAGTGGCTCTAACGATGTTGAGTAAAATATCGTGAATATCGTGTATTAAAGTCATTTTCCTGACAAATAAAATGTATTTTTTGAATTTTCTGGGAATAGCCTCTGAAGACTACTTTACTCTGAATGAATTTTTCATAACTACTAAACCGTAAGAGATAGACAAAAACTTAACCCACAAAAAATGTAGAGCACGTTAAAACACACAATTTATGTAATATATATTTTTTCGTGGAGTTGATCGTTTTTGAGATATTTCTTTTTCTTGGTTTCAGCTTTGAAAAACTTATACTTTTCTCATACAGGAATTTGTCAAATTTTGTCCATACAAACAAAGGAACATCAGTCACATAGCAAGCAGCTTTTTGGCTTTCACTTTAACCTATGCTACTCCCTTATTTCGCTTCTACTTACAATAAAGCAAAAAATAAGACTATTTCTGCTAACTTTTCTCGATTAGCATGAAATAAATAAAAGATAAGCTTATTAGCAATAATCATTTACAGAGATTTAGAGCAAGTCATGTGAATGGAACACATCAGCTTTTTCTAGATTAGCATGAAGTAATTAGAAGCATAAGCTTTTTAAGACTAATTTGTTGCAGGGATGTAGAGAAAGTCATGTGAATGGTACACATCAGATTTTTACTATTGCTTTAGCCTAGTGTACTCCCTCACGAAGGGCGTTTATTAGGTCGTTAGAAAAAGGTAGAAAAACATATTGTTTTCAATAGTTGTTTTATTTTTTCAACATAAACTCCTTTTACACTTTCAGCGGCGTTTCTCCAACTTTTTTAAGCCTTGCAAATAGTAGAATTTCGGAAGGTCCTCAAAATAGGCATCTGTTTGGGAGACGACCTCTTCGTTAGACTGAATCGTTTTCTGCCGAGCCACTTTTTCAGTTTTTGAAATAAAAAAGTCACAGGTCACATTTGGTGAAAACGGTGGATATTGTGGTAATTTGAGCCCTAACTGCACAATTTCCACTGTAATCAATGTACACGATTCCGCGTGCATCCCAAGCTATCCACCTTGTCTGTAAATTTCACCTCTTTTGTCTTCTTCGCAGCACGTTCGCCTTTAAAAACCCACTATTTCGACTGTACTTTTGTCTCTGAGTGTAGTAGTGTGTCCATGTTTCACAGTTAGGTAGTGATGTAGAAAGTCGTCAGGGTTGCAACTGAAGGTTGCTAAACCAGCTTCCGAATAGATCACACGATTACGTTTATTCTCCATTGAGAGCAAACGCAGCACCCGAAACTTTTGTCACATCTAATTTTTGATGTACCTTGCGATATGCCTGTGGCTTCTATTATTTCGCGAACTTCGATTTATCCATCACTCAAAACCTTATCCTGGATTTTGTGAACCATTTCGGAGGAAGTCACTTCTACTGGACGTCCGGAACGATGTTCATCATTTGTGGATGTACGGCCACGTTTAAATTCATTTATCCAATTGTAAATTGTTACAAACGGAGGAGCAGATGTGCCATGAGCTTGATCCAACTCGGCTTTTATCTCTTTCAGTGTCAAGCCTTTTAAAAAGCAGTGTTTAATCACGGCAGAAACTTTTTATATCTCTCTAAATAAGTACAGGACTGTTGAATAAGTCGCCCATAGCAACGAAACCACGTGGTGGATACACCTGAAACTTTAACAGGACTGTTGAATGAGTCGCCCATAGCAACGAAAGCACGTGGTGGATACACCTGAAACTTTAACAGGACTGTTGAATGAGTCGCCCATGGCAACGAAACCACGTGGTGGATACACCTGGAACTTTAACAGGACTGTTGAATGAGTCGCCCATAGCAACGAAACCACGTGGTGGATACACCTGAAACTTTAACAGGACTGTCGAATGAGTCGCCCATGGCAACGAAACCACGTGGTGGATACACCTGAAACTTTAACAGGACTGTGGAATGAGTCGCCCATGGCAACGAAACCACATGGTGGATACACCTGAAACTTTAACAGGACTGTTGAATGAGTCGCCCATGGCAACGAAACCACGTGGTGGATACACCTGAAACTTTAACAGGACTGTTGAATGAGTCGCCCATGGCAACGAAACCACGTGGTGGATACACCTGAAACTTTAACAAGACGCTCATCAACCACAACCTGTTTTCGATACTACGAGTGTAATTTCTTGGATTTTCGAAGGACCAAAACGTCCTATGCAATTCCCTGTACTTGTAAGGAAGCAATTTCTGTTAATATTCATCTGGATTAGCATGAAGCTGAAAGAAGAATAAGCTTTTTGAACAATAATCTGTTACAGAGATGTAGAGAAGGTCATGTGAATGGAACACATGAGATTTTATTAGCAAGGAGGACAAGACAACTGCCTAAGAGACTTACTTCTATGAAAGAATATCTAAAGCGCTGGAACGCAAAGGATTTTCTTGCTGCAGAAGTTAATAAATTCACAGTGAAAAGATCTGCTTAAAACCGTACTTGAAAAAACCCTTTCATCATTCGCTATCTATAAGGCAGTTTAATGAAAAAGAGAACTTCCTTCATTTTCTGATATAACAGAGAATAAGTGGAACCATTCAGAGTGGAGAACTGCCACTTGAAGCATTAAGTTAGGAAATCTTAATACATTTCTGTAAAATAGAAAACCGAGGGCTTATAACTAACAAACCCTCTTAATAACCAGAACACAATTCCTTTAACGAGATGCTTGAATATTCTTTACAAAAAAGGTTTATAATTTTAAGAGAACATGTTATTACACTAGAACTGGATCAGCATGAAAAATTCTAAGTGCTCTTATATGATCTTAATACATCTAACAGAAAAACAGAATTCAAAGGCGGATATTTCGTAAAGCTGTTTGAAAAATAATGAGATTTCTTGAAAATTTAATTAAGAAATCTAGAAGAGGCACGGATTGTTAATAATGGTAACAAAAGTAATAGTAATAATAACAATAACAAGAATATTAACAATAATGATAATGATAACAATATTAATAACAATGATAATAGCAATAAAATAATAACAATAGCAATGACAGTAACAATAATAACGTTAACAATAATGATAACAATAACCAAAACAATAATAATAAACAATAACAGCAATAATAAAAGCAATATTCACAATAATAATAAAATAATAACATTAATAATAAAACAATAATATGACCATGCTGCTATAATCGCCGGGCGAGTGTGAACGGCTTGATTCGTATGTCCAATGCTACACCTGCTGTAGTGCACACGTGTGCTGGCGGCAAGTTCTTTTGACAGCGAAGCTGTCCAGCGCGAGTAAACACGTGATCCGTCGGAAGGTTGACTTCAAAGTCGGGCATTGTTGCACCTGAGTAAGCTACTGTGATTTGCACCTGCGAGTTTCTCTGGAAAATTCCACGTAAAGGTTAGTTTAGGATGGGGGGAAATCTTCGTGTCACATCCCTGGAAGATACTAAACTTAAAAACCAAGTTTGGTAAAAATTGTATTGTAATACTTTTCTCATACGGGAATTGGTCAACTCCTGTCCATATAAACAAATGTACTTCAATCACATGGCAACCAGCTTTTAAAGTATTTGACTGTCGGTTTAACCTATGGTATTCCCTTATTTCCCTTTTACTTACAGGGAAGCAGGCAATAAGACTATTTCTGCTAAGAATAAGCTTTTTAAGAATAATTTATTGTAGAGATGTAGAGAAAGTCGTATGAATGGAACACATCAGATTTTCTTTTTTTTTGACTCAGGGGGCCTGAAAATCTCGGTATGGAATTTCTGGATGAAATATAATAAATTCTTCCTGTATACACTATCTACATAGTACGTGTAGAGAAAGTAAAACACTGAGCGAAATTTGATGGAGATGTCGTAACGATTTAGAAACATAAAAGGAGCATATAAAGCTATAGTGTACATATATTATCATTATCGTTAAGGAAGCTATAAAATGTTGAACTGGTTATAGCGGTGTTCGGTTCGGGTCATGAACCAGGTAACTGATATTAATGGACCGGCTCTGGTCTGATGAAGCGGCACAATATCTTATCTGACATTCTTCCGGTTGCTGTCGGCGGAAGCTCCATGTCCGATACGTCAAGCCGGACCTTGATTCACCTTCTAGATCACTCTCTGCAGCATCCCTTATGGACCGTTTCTGTATTGGACATCCTGCCTTTAATCTCTTCACTCTTACAACCTAACTTGATCTAAACCCATGACGTCATTAGGTATCTGGTGATTCGCGGGGAACTGCAACGATTTTGTAGGCATGGAAATGAAAATTCTTAAAACTAATGCACTCGCATTTAAAAATGATCACGTGTACGTGGACATACCCCTTAAGAAGATTATAGACGTCAAACATTTCGATTATCTAGAAAAAAAAGAAGGCTCAACTTGGCAGCTAAATGGCACCAAAACAGAGTTTGTAAAGCACAAAAGGATTGGAAACTTCGGGCGGTAACGTGGTCACGGGTTCGTATCCCAGGCGCAGGTTTTTGGTATTAGTAATGGTGTGCCGTATCTCAGGATTTTTACTAGCATGGAACTCTTTTCAGGCGTGGTAAGACACAAGTGATTTATACCATTAGCGCGACCTTTTTCCACCGTCGAACACACACGCATTCCTCCTGAATTTTCTCATGTGAAACTATACTTTACTCGACCGCGATTATTGTTACTTGTTACTTTTGATGCGGCGATTTCGTCCGTACTCTGGTCTGTATTAAAATAATTTCCCTCACAGTTAAAGATAGCCTGTTCTGCTACACCACGGACCTAAATATCGCATCTTTGCTCTGCCGATGCTCTACGCCAAGTGCACCAAAAAGTGTCGCCTGAACAGCGGGAGCATTGTTTTCTCTTTTCTTGCTATGTTCCCCTCGAGCAGTGTACTCTCACCCCATTGCTCTACCCCTAACGGTACTGTGCTACCAGCTCGTGACAACTCGGCTACTTGTACGTGTTTGAAATCTTTCTTCCCTTCCCATTTATTTTCCCTTCTTGGTATACTTTATATTATTAGCTATGATTTATGCCTGGCAAGACATGTACTGTCTCACACTTTCTGAAATATTGAGGTTATTGACCCGGATAACAGATATGCCAGTAAAAACATTACAAAGCATGTATGAGCCAATGGTTAGGTCTTCATTTCTATATGGAAGTGAGGTGTGGGGATGGGATAGGTTAGATAATCTAAATAAAATACAATGTCGTTTCTGGAAACATATTCTGGGACTTCTTCGTAAGGTAGGATGCTGGGAAGATGCTGTATTTGCTAAATTAAGTGTAGCTAGATACTGGCTGCGAATAATTAAAAATGACCAAACAACTCCTAGAGCAATATGTTATCGGCATCAAATGAATAACATGGAACATCCAAAATGGTGAGTGGCGGGGCTACAACAAGGGCTATCAAACATTGGCTTAAACAATATTTGGGAAAAGAGTAACGAAAATAGATATAACGTAGTGAAAAAGGTAGTAAAAGTAAAAGTAGTAGGTATTTAGCAAGTTTACAATATTTGTACTACACAGTCGTATGGGTGGGATGGCCGTACATGCTGTCTAAAATTACTTGAATTTAAAATATTATTTACATGTCTGTTTTATATATCTTTGCAACATTGGAGATACACACACACTCTCTCTCTCTCTCTCTCTCTATCTCTCTCTCAC